>VZRV01006686.1:6638-33468 GCA_013398115.1 Falcunculus frontatus | reverse complement strand
TTTTATTTAATAAACCTGTTTTCCTTTCAACTTCTCAATAAAAGTTGCCTCCTTTTTCACAAGCATGTAACTGTTATCCTGTCACTGAGCTCCATGGCAACGTGGAACTTCAATGAGGACTTTTCCCGCCATTGAACTGGAGGACATCACTCTAAAGACTGGCCCTAGCAGCAAGCGAGCCATTGGCAGATGAATATTCCCTCACTCCAGGACTCCATCAATCACCCTGCTCCTTGGGGGCTGGACAGTGGGCGGGTATGGGAGGGGCCAAGGGGGTATAAAATCCTGTGCAAGACATCCAGAGCTGCTTTTTGCCTCGGGTTTACTGTTCATGAAGCTTGGCGCTGTGGTCTTCCGGCCTGCATCTCTATACAGAGACTTAATTAAGAGATATTGCTTTGGATTAGCTGGAACAAAACCCAGAGCTGCAAGATCTCTGCCCTGGGTGAGTAGTTGGTTCGGCTCCAAGGGTGTCTAATCCCTGCAATCCTGATTTGTTATTTTAAGTAAGGAATTTGGACTTCGTATTTTTCAAATTATTTTTCTTATAATAAACTACTTTTCTTTTAATCAAAAACAAGAGTTGCCCTTATTCCTGACAATTCAGGACTGTGATGCTGCCACAGACCTTTTATGGCAGCTCTTACCAGCACACCTGCAGTTACCTTTAACAGAGGTTTGAAACAGAACAATGGCAAGAATGATGAAGAGAAAGACAACATTTAGGTGTGGTGGGTCTGGCCTTTTCTAACACACGGGAAGACCAAATGCGATCAGTTGCTCTGAATCTACAGATTCCCAGTCTCTGCAATTAGAAAACCATGAGTCAACATTCCAAGTAGAGCACTGGTTGTGGTTGCAAGCTTTTTCCCCATGCTCGGGGCAAATGCATATAGTGCAGTTTCAAAGGTTGATGTAATTAACTCTGGCTCCCAAATAATTTAAAGTGGGAGGGTTTCAAGACTGCAGCTAGGTCAGTAAAAACCACTTGTGACGCAGCTGCGCGGTGAGGGCGGAACGGACCATGCGCTGCATCATCCCTGAGCGTCCGTGCAGGACCTGGCACTCCCGGAGTCTCCAGCCCTCCATAGAGGATTCTCAGGGGGGGCTCGGGAGCCACCTTGCAGCCACCCAGAACCACCTGGGCGGTGGAAGCGCTCTCTCACACTCACACAGCCTTTGGATGCGTCAACCGGAGATAAAGGAGGAAGAGGAGCCTTCTGCATGGGGTTCCAAGCAATTTATTCCTTGAAAGACTCCAGGGGCAGAAGACACAGATAATGGAGTGTTCCAGGGTTATATAAGGGATGGTACAATGGGCAGATAGAGCAACATAAACCAATCAGGTGAGGGCCAGGGGGAGGAGAAGGTACTGAGTGGCAACACAATAACCAACGGGGAAGGAAAGGAGAGGGACAGGAGAACCAGGGATTAATGGGTACAAAGATACAAAGAACATTCTAGAAAGTATACATACATATGCTGCAGTTTACACACTGCAACACATTTGGATTTACAGAACAAAAGCAGAGTACTGTCAGCATTTTCCAAAGGCATTTGAGTTGATCACATAGACTAAGATGATAGTTACTGCACTCAGACCTACATGTGCAACAGGAAAGATACTTCAGGCTTTAAATCCAGCCACTCTGGAGCTGATCTGATATCCAAAGGTGACTTCAAAACTTGCTATTACTCTCTAGAGAACAGAGTGAAGGCAGCATGTCCAAGATATCTTTGGTTTATTTGGGCAAAATGAAGCATTATCATCTGTAGGTAGGTAGCTTGTGACAGTGGGAAATCCAGCACATTTCTATATTCTACTACTGAAAGTGGGCTTACACAAGTTGTACAGCAGCCTCTGCAGCCACCTACAGCAGCAATGCCAGGCAGGAATCCATCAGATGCAGATTAAAAACAATACAAAGAAAAAAGAGCCCGTAAAATGCATCTTTACGATATCTCACATCACATGCAATACAGAGAAACCCAAAGCCTATTTAATAAATGTGATGCTGCAGCACTCAGAGGACAATAGCACTAGATGTGCAAGACAGAATTTAATTAATCTAACAGCTAATTCTGTGCCTTCAAGAATTCCTTAAGCTACTTCACAGCTGCATAAGGGTGGCAGCACGCATCACAGAACAGATTGCAAGATTTTTTAATAATATAGTCATCAATTAAGTTTCCTTCAAAACTGAAGCCTCCAAAACAACAACTTTAATCATCAGCAACCAGATGATTATTTTATATTACTAACAACACTTTATGGCAAAAGAGAGACTGAGTAGGAGGTTTGTGGGGGATGGGTTCGTTACCATTTTCCTCTAAGGAATGAGAAACAGCTGCCCAAGAGACACAGCCTGTTCTGTACATGTGGAGACTTAGGCTATGTCTCTGAAGGACTGCAGTAGCAGTTCACATTGCAGTCTCAGTTAGATGATCATGAACAAGACCTGCCTCCACAAAGGGGAACAACCTGATCCACATCCTCCTCTCAGAGGTGGTGTTCTAAATCCTCTGAGCTTGCTGGCTGATACACAGAAAACAGAGCTATTTAAAAATGGATGAAGCAGATGCTTTTGCTCTGAAAAGATTAACAATTTTTACGTTCAAGCAGTTCTTCGTCATTTATCTCTTAAGATCAGAAGCACGAGAAAGAGCAATTTATTTTAAAAGCTGCCTGGCAGGATTAAAACAAAAGCATTCTTCTCAAAAAATAGCTGTGATTTGTCAGGAACTAGCTTTTCCTAGTATGCAGTTCAATCGGCTGTTGAACTGTTACAGTGGGAATGAAAAGCCAAGGTGTTGAGTTTTCTGTCCTGGTACCCTTAGTGTCACTGGTGATACGTGAAGGCCTTGAGAGTCATAAGGGGAGCAGGCAAGGGCAAGGCAAGGCCAGGAAATGCCAGGAAAAAAGGGCTATTGAATTCAAGGCAGGGGGGAGGGTTAAGCAAGGTAATGCAAGGCAAGGAAGAGGTTCAAGGTCAAGGCAAGTGAAGGGTTAGGAAGGCAAGTGAGAGGTAGGCAAGGCAATGAGAGTCCTGGAAGGAGAACAAAAAGCAAAGCAAGACCTGAAAAACTGGGTAGGGAAGTCAAGATAAAGTATGGGTGAGCAATTCAATTCAAGGCAGTGGAAGGAAGGGTGGGCAAGGGAAAGATACAGAGGAGGCGGTAAAGCCCTGCCAGGTGGGGGAAGCAAGGCAAAGCAAAGGAATGGTCAGGAATGGCAAGGAAATGCAAGATTGGATAGGAAAGGCAAAGCAATGCAAGGGAGGGGTGGGCAAGGCAATGAGTGTCATAAGAGGAAGAGGCAATGAAGGTTAAGGCCAAGAAAAAAGCAGTAGGGAAGTCAGGGTGGGGGTTGAGTGAGCAAGGCAATGCAAAGCAATGGAGTGGTAGGGAGGGCAAGGGAAGGACATGGATGGGTCATGAAGGCAAAGGAAGGGCTAGTCAGGAATGGCAAGGAAATTTGAAGCTTGGGTAGTAATGGCAAGGAAATGCAAATGAGGTGTGGGCCTGGCAATGCAAGGCCATGGAAGAAAGCAGTAGGCAGATTGATTCAAGGGGAAGATGGGCATGGAAGATAATGCAAGGCAAGGAAGGGTTAGCAGGAAAAGGCAAGTAAACTGCTGGGTTTTCAAGGCAAGGCAAGTGACAGGTAGCTTCAAGGATTGCTCCCAGATGAAAGCTGCCCGGACAGACCAGTTTGGCTTGCCTTGACCTCCCCTGGGTCGCCACTAATCTGCACCTAAAATACTGGGGTTAGGGGCTGTCCATCCTATAGGTATCATTCTCACCCCAGAACCCAAGGGTGAAATTTAGATTGCATGTCCAAAGTTCAGTACTTTAAAGGATTGGACCCAGACAAAAGATGTTAGCACAGACAGGTCTAGCTGGACATGACCTCTCCTGAGGCTACTGTCATCTGCATCTGAAAGAGTGGGTCTACATGCTTTTCTTCCTATGGAAAAAACTGGCATTCTAGTCCAGGAACACAAGGGTGAAATTTGGATTGCATGTCCAAAATTCAGTACATGCAAGAATTGGTCCCAGAAAAAGCTGCCAGCACAGACAAGCCTTGCTGACCTTGTCCTTCCTTGTTCTGCCTTTCATCTGCACCTGAAACAGTGAGTCTATGTGCTTTCCTTCCCATGGGAAAGAACAGTCACTCTCCTCCAGCAGTCTATGGCAAATATGTGGATTGCATGTCCCCTATCCAATACAACCAAAGATTGTTCCCAGAGGAAAGCTGCCAGGACAGATGGGTCTTGCTGGCTTTGATAACCCCTTTTTGCGGTGCTTAAGTCCACCCTACACCCCCCTGTTGTTTCAAAGTGATCTCTCCCCACACCACTGTGCCAGAAGGTTTTCTTTCCCTCGGTCCCTGGTCCTCTCTCCCCCTCCCCTCCCCTCTTCCATGGGCCCCCATTATGCCATTCAACCTTTCTTCCCCTCCTAGCCCTCAGATTACTGGTTACTGGTGTTCTGCCCACCTCTGGGACTTCTTGGGGTAAAAACTGGCATGCGGGTTTGTTCAAGGTTCATTGTCTCTGCCTCACCTTCGGGGTGGTTTGTTCACAGTCCGGGCGGACCCCAATAAACGGCCTCGGAATTGCACGCAAAGAATCCCTCTTGCCTCATCATCTCTGTTACGTGCAGAATTCTGCATGAGTGGCGGCTTGCATCCACCAGCAAGGGTGAGGCTGAGCGCTCGAGTAGGTGCTAACACAGCACCGCCACAGTGTCTCTGTGAGGGGCTCTGTGGGAGAAGTGCGGCACCAGTCCATCGATCCCACACACCACGTTAACCCCTGGGCCACCTCTCATCTACTTCTGAAACAGTGGGGTACATGAAGGCATTGCCAGAACTGATCATCCCTTGCCACACAGAGCCCAGCCTTGCATTGCCTTACAGACACCTCTGTGTACCTCCCTTGCCCTTCCTCCCTCTCCATTGCATGGCCTTGTTCACCCATCTCCCACCTTGACTTCTTTACCCCTTGTTTCCTGGCCTTGTCCTGCCTGCTTCTCCTATGACTCTCTTTGCCTTACCTAAGTCTCGCTTGCCTTCCTTTGCAAAGCCAATGCTTGCCTTGCCCTGCTACCCCTCCTTTCCCTCACCTAGTCTACCCACGCCTACCCACCTTTGACTTACCTATCCAATCATTACCTTTCCTACATCACCCCCCCGTGTTCTTGTCTTGCCTTGGCCTGCCTACCCTTCCCTTGCCTTGCACTGCCTTGCATAACCCTTGTCCTCCTTGACATTTGTGCCCCTTTCTGCCACGGCCTTGCTTTCCCCTGCCTACCCCTCCCTACCCCTGCCTTGCCTACAGATTACTGGCTTTCTTTTGCCTACCACTGCCTTACCTTGCACTGCCTCTCATACCCAGCCCCTGCCTACTGCCTTCTTCCCAGGCCTTCCATGCCTTGTCTTCCTCTCCTTTGATTTGCCCTGCCTTCTCTATCTCTCCCTTGCTTGCCTTGCTCCACTGACCTTTCTGTGCTCTTGCCTTGACTTGCCTAGCTGTTTCTTGCTTCACATTGCTTTGTATAAGCACTCCATGTTTACATCTGCCTACCCCTATCTTGCCTGGCCTTTCTTTGCCTAGCCTTTCTTGTCCCTGCCTGCCCTATGCATCACTGGCGATGCCACATAGGGCCCTATGCGTAGCCCCCGTGCGTGGCGTATACTTGAAAGGATGGCAGGAGAAGCGGCAATCCAGCAAGGCTGGTATCTTTTTCTCTGTGTGAAATGGGCACCTTGGGAACCTGAAAGTACTTGATGGTAGCCAAGCTGACCGTGAAGGCACAGAACACCATCGGGTGTGTGCAGTTTACAGACGCCGTGTAAAAGCCCTGAGTACCACTTGACTGCTGTCGGAGTGCACGTTAGCAACTGTACCACATAAAGCCAGCGAAAGCTTCCTGTGTGGCCACATTTTCCTATTGGAGCTCGCTAGCTGGAAGCGATTCGGTTTGTCTGCAGCACTGAATGTGATGTGATTGCTGGAAAGAGAACTACAGACCAGCAGTGTGTTTGGTGTTGTTCAGGGGGCTGCAAAGGGAACGTGCAGGCCAGCTCCGGGATTTTGGTCTTAGTCCATTCCTATGGCAGGAGCTCCTGGATGTTCTCGTTCTATAGTTTAGGCTCAGCGAGAGTGAAAAAATGTGAGAGCACGCGTAGCTGAGACAGAAGGTGCATTGCTGCGGTGTGAGCTGTGTGATGTTGAGATGCTGCCGCAACAAAGACCTACCTGAAAACTGCTTCTGTTTTAGCACGTCTTTGTGTAGCAAGACTTGTTGGTCTCTCCAACAATGAGCTGCGTGAGCTCACCTGTAGCTGGAGAGGAAATTGCAGAGCAGCAGTATGCAAGTGCACGACTGAAAGAAACAGTACAGTTAGTTGACAGGAAAGCTCGTGGCACTGATTCACATTGTGTTGATATTCTCTGAAGGGAATGCAAAACTGAGGAAGTGTTTTCTCTTCTAGCTGTTCCTGTGTAAATTTTTGGAACTGAACTCGGGGAGAGAGCAAAAAAGTGAAGGTGCACACAGCTGAAATAGAGAAGCACAGTACAAGTGTGTATGGAGCAGTAGTTCACTGGCTGCTCTTACGAGCAGAGGCTCATCCATAGTAAAGAAGAAGCAGTGCTGGGCCGGACTCTGCGGTGGCAGCAGCTCAACCGATCCCCTCCAATCCCGAGCGTGGCGGTGTCTCCACCCACCGACCTGTGGCTGGCACCTGTCAATCGTGCCCTGGCCATCACCTGGGCCGACGAATCAAGATCAGGGGGTGCGTCCATAGGCGGGGACACTGAGTGAAGGCGCCACCCAAGTTTCCTGAACCTTCCAGGCTCTTCTGTTTTATAGAACTGATGATTGGTAGATGAGAAAAGCCCTCCCCCTTGGTTATGGTTCATTGGTTTTAACTTTGTGAACGCTCCCCTTTGATTGTACCCTATTGGTTCCGAACCCTGGATCCTCCCCTTTTGTTCCTCCCTTAAAAAGTCCTGCGCAACCCTCAGACCCTTGGGGCTCTTCCCTTCTTTGTCCTGTCAGTAAGGTGGTTCCTGTTTCACCCAGAGCTCTCCTTCTCTCTAGCCTCTTTGTCTCAGGGGATCTCGGCAGCTGGCTTGCTAGCACCCTCACGGCAGGCTATCCTCAGCTTGGGGTGGCTCTGCCAATAGGCACCACTCGGTCCGGGGGAATCCTACCTCCGGCCACTTGACTTCAAGCCAATCCATTGAGCTATCTGTGAGGCGGTCAAGTGGTCACCGAGAGCAAGAGAGCGAGCCAGGAGCTGACCCCAGCCCCCTGACCTCCCAGCCAAAATCTTGTGGTATCTGTACCCTTCCCAAAAGAAAAGCCCCCAGCTAAGAGGCTGCAGCCAGCTGCACCCCTTCCCCCGACCTTGGCCACTTCTTTTGTCTCTCTCAAGAACTAGTCATTATTATTTTTTAGGCAACAGATGGGAGAAAATTCCCTGGAAGAAAGGAAAAAAAAAAAATCCTAACCTCCAACACCATCTAAAAAACCCCCTCTCTTTAACAAATCTTAACAATACTGCCACAGTTTGAGGGCCTGACCATAGGCAGTGCTTTGTTATAGCAGATAGGAAAATAAGCATTACAGTACAGACAGGAGAGCTGTCCTTAAGTTGAATTCTGACCACAACATCATCTAAGACAAGTTTTACAGTTTTTGTGCTGGCACACTTCGGAGACATTCACATTCTTGTTTAAATGATGCTGAGAAACTCCAGTATTACATGTATACAAATATTCAATAGTATTTACTAAACAGTCCTGCATTTTTACCCAATATCATATAATTTGAGCTTTTGCTTGTCCTAGGCTGGCAATGTCATTTCAGTCTGAGCAGGAAGAACAATCAGTCTCACACTGGCTCCTTGTGATTTGTATCGACACAACACTTATTCATCCATCCATCCCAAAGCAGTTTTCATCATGCACCCCTGAAAAAAGCAGCCATTTCTAAACCTGAAAGCCATTTTGTTTCGCTTCTGGGGCTGATGGCACAGCCATACCTGTTCCAAGAAAACCGAGTGGGGGTGGGAGACCATAAGGGAAAAACTGTTCGGGCAGGTCACTCTCGGCCAAGAGAAGATAAAGCATCTCCCCTTTGCCAGAGAAGAGGAAAGAAAAACAAACTATCTTTCAGCTTAAATCAGGTACTTCCAGTAAATAAATATAAACCAGGAATAATTAAATAGCAAGTTCTTTTTAAAAACCAACACAAACCCCAAAGTTAGCAGTTATATTCTCCAGTTATTATTTCCCTTACTTGGCTGTTTCATACTAAGGCATCCTACATTTCAAGGTTATTAGAGGTCTCAGATTCATATAAAACAGGCATCTTCTTACAATAGCCCGCTCAAAAAAAGTAGTCTGGGTGAGGAAAAATAGCAGAGTACACATTCCATACCCTCCAACAAGCCAACTCAGTAACCTGGTCTGCTGCTATGCAACTGGAGCTTGTGAAAGAAACGGGGTAGGGAGGGTCCAGAAACTCCAACTGGTAGAGGCTGTGCAAGCTGCACTTCTTGAGCCTGGAAAAGAAAGAATTCCAGGGGGACACTAAGCAGCCTCCCAGAAACTACAAGGGGATTGTTGAGAAGATGGATCCAGGGTCTTAACTGAGGTGTTCGGTGGAGGAAAAAGGACATAAATTGAAAAAAAAAACCCTAAAAAACCAAACAGATTCTAAAGAAAATAATTTTCACTATGGGAATAAATTAAGGAACAAATTACCTGGAGTTCTTGGAGGTTTTCAAGACGGGGCAAATCCGTGAGGACTCTGATGTGGATTTGGTGGGATTTGGGCAGGAGACCCCCAAGGGCTCTCCCAGCTGGAGTGTCCCTGTGATGTAGTAACCAGTCCTGCCCAGAGCCAGGCAGGAAGCCAGCCACTGGGTGTCAGCCTGCGCTCATCCAACATCGCTGCTCCCAATGTATCGTGGCAGTGGAAAGGCTTTCTTACAAGCTTTTTTACTTAAGGCAATGACTTAAGAGTATTACACTTCTTGTTGGGGTTTTAGCTCTCCTTTGTTTTTCTCTTAAAGAATTTCCCCATACAATTACTGAGGGACTCAGCCATAGAGGGTGGAGCCTAGCTGGTTGTCTTTTCGCCTGGAGTTTTTCCTCGTGTAGGGTGGAATCACCGCGAGATTTGAACTGGCTAAAAGGGACTGGGTCCAGCCCCTGGTTTCCTGTTTTTCCCCTGGCATTCAGGGAGGAGAGGAGCTGCCCTCGGGGTGAAGGGGATTCGCTGCCGCTGCAGGCTTCTGCCTTCTGCTGCTTTTTGCCTCTACTGAAAAGTTCAGGGATCCTAAGCCCGCCTTTCCCTGCCTCACAGGAAGCCGGCCGGGGCTGCCCTGCCTCCTCCGCCGTTCCCTCACCACTGCCGCAAGCCTTCGCTACACTGTAGCGCCGCACCCCCTGCCTGCGGAGACCTCCCGGGGCTCTCCCGCTGCAGCTCCGGAGTTTGATACATCTCGTCTACTGCCCAGGATTTTGTGTTGGTCCGTGCTGCTCCAGCTGCTGTTCCCGAGGTCCGGCTGCCCAGGGGGTTTGTGAGGCANTTGTTTGCCTTGTTATACATATATATATATTAGTAAAGAAGTGTTATTCCTGTTCCTCATATCTTTGCTTGAAAGCCCCTTAATTTCAAAATTATAATAATTCGGAGGGAAGGGGGTTGCATCTTCTATTGCAAGGGAGGTTCCTGCCTTCCTTAACAGACACCTGTCCTTCAATCCAGGACACTTCTTCAAAGACATCCTTGCTGGAAAGTACACAACAGGCTGTTTTAAAAGCTTCTGAATCCCCGCCTGAGGTTGAAAACTTAATATGGACTTAGAGTGCATTTTGAGGCCACATCAAGAGTGCTACACAACCTTGTTTTTATGCAAACCTGACATACACATCCAGCTGTGCATCTATTTCCCCTATACTGGGACAAAATGAACCAAAACAGACTATGAGATCTTATCTAGTGTACATATTACTGAAGCAATATTGGTGAAACTGCTGTGATTTCCATAAAGAAACTGCAAGGACACAAATCACTGTAGGGGTAAAAGAAAGATTCTAGAAAATCAAAAGCATCCTTCAATGCCTCCTAGCATAATATTGATTCTTCTCTCTTCTGAAAGTCAGTTCCTGTTTATTTCAGCCAGGTACAGCATGAACACTGAGGGCTCTGAATGGCAAGCTATGTTCTTCTGGAAGTGAGCTTCACCTAAGAATGTGAAATTCAGGAAGCAGATCCGAGTTCAGTGTCAAAGCTACTGATCTTTAACTGTCAATTTCACATTAATAGTCCTGTGACCTGCAAGCACTCAAAAGTTCCCTACAGACATCCCGTGCTCCCCTGCCGTTTCTCCCTTCCCCGCTAATCCCCGATTTCATCATACAAGTCCGGGATCGTTTTGTTTACCTTTAATGTTAGTGCTGCTAAGATTGCCATACTTCCCTACGTTTGTAAAGGGTAGAAACTGAGACTTTTGTCTAAATGCAGGAGAGTCTCATTTTTCTCTTGTAGTAATCAGCATTAGCAATAGGAATATATGTAACCCTTTATCCTTAAACAATTCCTAATCCCACATGAAAAGGATGACTTAGACTGAGGCTATGCAGTACACTTAGAGAACTGCTGACTAGAAAATAAATGCCAGTGTTCTCCTTGAAAACTTCTGGCAGGGAAAAGAATTCCAGAGCATATTGCTTCCTTCCTGCTATTATCTTATCTGCCTACATAGATCTGGATTTTCCATTCCACAGGGAATGATCACACTGTGTTGCTGATTTACATCAGAGCAGTGTATCCAGTGCATCCCACACAGCTGCCCACCTCAAGCAGGAGGCAGAGAGCTGCTGCAGAGCACCTGCTTCCTGGTAACAAGAGTTCTCAGCCAGCAAATGGCCAGTTTTAAGTGACTGAGGGAAGGCAGGCAATCCAACACCACCACTCTGATGTACACGCAGCATATTGTGTTCAGCCCATTGTATTCAGTTTGATTCGATGGTTCAGAAGTAGCAGCACTGAGAAAAAACAACAAAAAAAAAACCTCCTGAGATTTATTGCTCAAACAGCAACCAACAGACATGGATTACTCCAAGTGCTGCACAAAAGGATGCAGAGAGAGGTCCACAGGAAGAAAGTAACTTTATTATAGCAAGGTCTGTAGCTAATGGCATACATTGATTCCAACAGTGAAAGTTACCTTTCTGCGAGGAAAAAAACCCTGAAATAAAAGGAGGGTCGGAAACACAGAGGCCCCCACGTTATTGTTCTCTTTCAGGCTTCTCTCCAGTGCAGCAGGTGTCCCCCTTAATGCTTTTCCCCATCGAGTTCCCTATCAGACATTCCTTCACACAATGCCATTTGTGTTCCGTGCTAATTCATTGTTCAGCTTTGGGCATCATCAGAGCTCCTCATTTAAATGGCAACCCCTGCCAAAGAGAGGCCATCTTACATCAATATTGGGCTTTGCAGGTGCAAGGCCGTGAAAGCAAGGCAAAAACATAGCCAGTGGTTTGGGAGAAGGTTACAGAGCTTTGAGCAAGAGACTGGATTTTGATTTTCATATGGAAGGCTGGTGGTGCAACACTAGCTCTATATGAAACAGCTCCTTTAAGGGATATTTCTGGAGCAGGCAGCACACCCACACACAGATGGATCAAGCTGTGCTATAGACTATCTTAAATGTGAACAAAGAGTCTGATCCTTAAAGTCACATTTGCAAAATAAGCTGAGATCAGTAGATGTCTCTGTATCACCCTTTGTTTTCATTGCAATGTTCCTGCACAGCAAGAATGTGAAAGAAGGGTGAAAGGACTGGAAGTCTGTGTCACCGACTTTCTGATTAAAGCTCAGCGTTGCAGCCTGATGATGTCCCCCGAGTCAGCCTTCAGGCTAAGACATCCCTTTAACCTACCTCTGCTTCCAGTTCAGCCTGTCATGCAGCAGACTGGCTGTCATATTACTGAGAAAAGAGCTTAAATGCATATTGTAGTTGTTCTTTCATGCTCTTTGACTAATGAATTGCCCCAACGCTTCTCAGCCAAATTCAGAATAACCGAATGCAGTGTCAAGAAAAGCAATCCCTTAACCAAGATGCATTCCTCAAATAAAGCTTGTCTGCTGCAAATCCTTGCAACTGCTAACACGACACAAAATTCTTCCTTTCACTTATTTCCTCTGTATTAATGAAACCCATTTAATAATCTGGACCTAGGATTGAAGACTCCAGATATGATTTCGAGATTGACACACTAATTGTATTTTGTCATATGCTGCAAAACAACATATAGCTAAAAATATTGAGGCTGGATGAAGGCAAGTACTTTAAACCTAACACTCAATAACACTCAGTAAGCTACCAGTAACTGTTAGTTGTAAGCCAAACCTCTGAGTTTGCTGACTTCTGAGAAAGGACCCTCCTCTTCCACTCCTCTGTGAAGTGTTTCAGATATTTAGTAAAAATATGATTTTTTTTTTGGAGTAAAATGCACTACTGTGCACTATCAGGGACAACTATCCTTTCAGAAATGCAGCCTACTTACTCACAGAATGCTAATGTGTTTCCAAAACCCTTTTAACTCAGTTTTTTGACACACCATTAGCTTTGTAATGAGAAAGCAAGCGTGGTCTCACAGTAATCACAAGTTCTGTATGATAGTGTCCATCTATATATACAATTGATAGAAGGTGCACTAGTATACATTACTGAAGTTTATGGCACAATATCTAGGCTGTAATATCTAAAAAAGAAAGCTTTGGGTAAAACTTATGTGACCTTAAAGGAATACTATTCAAATCAAAAAGATCAAGGCTTTATTGCAACATTTACAATGTCTGCTGTATCAGAGGTTATGTTAGGGACTTTATTGAGGTTATTTGCCTGTATAAAGGCTCAAAGATTGGATTTCTAAGCATCTGTGATATGCTACAATCAACTGCAACAATAATGATTTATTTTTATAGCAAATTAGCATTCCATAGCCAAGTATAATTATGTAGCCAGCTGGACTTTTGTAAATTCCTTACCCTTGTAGGAATTACCCTTAGTCTTATTTGCTTCTTGATAGACATGTTGTTCTGAGACTAAACTGCTAGGGAAATAACCAACTGTCCCCATATGTTCTTCATACTGTTCTCCATAAACCTTCAAGCAAGGAGATGTGTAATTAGATACCTTAAAACAATCCTCATCTGGTTCAAGCTGGTTTATCACTTAGTCAAAAGGTGTTACCAGTAGTGTTCTTAATCTGATTTTACATTTCCTAGGTTCTAATCAGCTGGCACATGAACCAAACCATTGACTTAAGTTCTGATCTAGGCATACATTTTTTGAGTAAATGAATAGTCCTTATAGTTTATCTGGATGTTTTTTGTAAACACAGCAAATCTTTCTCTTTGCTTCCCTTAAATTTAAGACTTTAACGGTCCCTGAGATAAAAGCTTTCTCCTCCATAGTTTTCATAAATAGCCACAGAAACGAACTGTTGAGCCCTTCTGTAAAGGTTACAGAAGGGGTCAACAATTACCATATAGATATTGAAGATATTTCATTTAAAAAAAGAAAAATATTAAAGCCCTTCAAGTCTCCTCAACCAGTTTAAACATTCACTTTTAAAACTAAGTTGCTGCTTTAAGCACCACAATAGCTCAGCATTTGCATCCATTTCTTGACAGCAATGTGTGTTAATCTACTTCTAGTTTGTTCAAATACACAAGAATCAACTCTTATACTTGCAGCCCAGAATTCTCCAGTCTTTCTAATTCATTATTTTTGAGTAAACATAAATCAACTGGCCCTTCTTAATATTAATGAACCTGCAGTCTGAAGCATTATAATCCTCTTCTGCTCTGGCAAGGGAAATGGTGTCTGGGGAAAAAGAAAGCAACAAAAGAATGAGGTGGATGAATTTAAATGCATACATACTTTTACAGAAATATAAATACACATGGCCTTGTATGTATACATATAAAAGTAGGTTATCTTGAAACAGTAAAAGTCTTCAAGAATTTGTTTTGCACTGTCCCGGTTTGAGACAAATTCGGAGGAATGTCTGAAAATGAATGTCCTCTGGTAGAAGGCAGGTTACAGCCCTCCCTCCCCCACCAGGTTCAGGAAGAAATTCCTCTAAGGAAAGTGAAAGGCAAAAACTATTTATTTAACAAACACAATGCACAATGGGAAAAGAATAATGCTAAATAATAAAACCTCTAGCTGTGGAGAGAACCTGGGTAGATTTCAGGGTCCTTTGTGGGTGTGGGTTTCTCCTCTCCAAAGCTGGAGTTTGGCAGGGGAGCGGGGGGCCCTCTGGGCCGGTGTAAGGATTCCCGGTGTGTTCTGGTGGTGTTGAACAGTCCAGAAGAGAAGAAGAAGAAGCCAAAGTCCCAGGGAAAAGAAAGTTTAACTCTCCGTCTTCTCTCTTCTGAGAAAAGAAGCCAAGAGCTGGGAAAAAGCAGGAAGGTGCTTTCCTCCACTCCTCAGCAGCAGCAGCAGCTATCTCTGTGTCCTTGAACACAAAACCACTTCGAAAAGTTCACCTTGCTTTTTTTTTTTCTCTTGGACACAGTTTTAAAGGCACAGAAAGGCACAGGATTCATGTCTGGGCATAGAGCAGGCGATAGGGGATACACATCATAAAGTCACCCCAAGACACGCACATTTTTTTATTCTCCAGTAAGCAAAGTAACAGCTTAAGACGCCATTTCATCAGTGAAAGTTAGAATCCCTCTCTACACTTTTCACTCAAGTGAAAAATGTCCCTTTACAAAACCCATTTTTGTAAAGGGACATTTACATAGCCAGTTGACATTCTACATAGCCAGTTGACCAGACAAATATATGACAGAGCTAAATAAGCAAAGTAGTTTTCCCTTCACCTCCACCATTATTTTTGAGACTATTTTGTCCTCAAAACAAATTTACTTACAAACACAGTCATCATCAGCACATAGCTTCTTGCTGGTAAGCTTCTCCATAAAAATTCCAGTTGCAAGAGGACACATTAATCTGAGACACAAAAGTAAAATCATCAAATAAACACTTTGTGTCATTTTTCTTTGCTGCAGCACTTGCTGAGTGTGTGCCAGGTCCAGCAATCCCCATCTTTCACGGAAGAGGTAGACACCTGGACAAACACACCAAGCTAATAGGAAGGGGCTGTGGCAACATTCCATCCCACCAGAGGACCCATAGGCAGGGGAAAAAACCCCAGGGCTGACTCATGAAGCGGAATCCCCTCCCAGAGCCATTCTGTATTAACATTTCAATCAGCAACTGTATTATTTAAACACACTAAGCCCTCCTAGAGTAGTCCATAGCCTTAATCATACTTCAAGCAAAGTCTGAGAATGAAAATTAAGTCAGACCCTGGTAAGAAGCAAATGATATTACATCCTTCTTAATCCTCCTGTCCTTAATTTTACCAAATGCTCACTGACAAGCACAATCTTCCCTGGACCAAAAACCCTCAGTGGCAGAGATTCCCCTGTTCCTGTCTACAGAAAGGACCTACTGGGACGATCGCAGATGGATGCAACGTAAACAAACGATTAGGGAGCTGCAAGGCAGCAAAAAGGCTTTGCAAGTCAGCAATTAGAATTTGAAATCTAAGAATTCAAGCACTGTATACTTGTAAAGGGAAGATCCCTTCCACAGGGAGATGCGGTCAGAGCAAAACATAGAGGTCACGCCAGGACAGCAAATGTTTCACTTTTCTTTACCTAGCTGAACTCTGTTGAGGGTTTGCAGGTCCAAGACAGTGCCACAGGCTGACTCAGAAGGTCCTCTTTACACCCTGAAGACGATACCTAGAATTCATTTGAATTCCACAAATCTTGTCCTAGCATACGTGAGACTTGCAGGGAGTATTCTAATTAAAATAGATGCAGGCACATGCACAAAAGGAACACACACCACAGCAATTCACAGCACAACTGTCAGGCTACAGCAGGCTGGTCTGGATCAGCACATAGAAATAACCAAGGGCAAGTTTGGGAATTTCTGAATTGCACTCCAGTCAACCAGTGCTTCGTGATTCATGAGGAGGCCTGAAGAGCTGCTGGCTGTACCAGCTTTCAGTTCCCAGACAGAACAGCAGAAATTGTCAGCTGTCATCAAAAATCCCACACTCTTTCAAAGAAAGTGCATCATGCAACTTCTAGCATCACCTTCCCATCAAAGCTGACTTCACCACATTCTCCTCTAGCCTTCCAGCCCACTACTCCTTCCTCCAGCTGCCCCTATGTTGTGTCCAACTTCCTTCACAGACAGCTCCAAACCCTTTAAGCGAAGAACGGTGAAGAGCAGTGGTAGTCATGTGCACACAAACTAGTGGGATGCAATGACAGCTAATTATTACTTATAAAATATGACTGCAGGAGGAAAAAGAAAAGGTTCATGGTGGAATAACTGTAATTTTTGCTCTTATAGGCGCATTGAAACAATTTTAATTTGCAAGTATTAGAATTCTTGTGAAATCACACATACACAAAATCACCAAAAAGAATGAAAAAACACACAAATGGAGATAGGATAGTAATTGAGATGACTGTGAAAGAGGCACCATATTGCAAATGTACTCTGGGAGCAGGTGAAATTTCAATTTTCCAGCTCTTGTGCAAAAAAAGGTGGCTTATGTTGCAGATACAAAATACTATAACTTTTTGAAGTAATTTTTTTCCAAAATATTTAGAACAGTTACAACTCGCAATACTGTATCTGATTACTACACTGCCTCCAGTGTACTTCATGTCACACAAAACCTAGACAGTTTTTAACAAATGTGAAAAAAGAAAGTAAAACAAAGCTGAGAAAGCCAGAAGCATTAGGACAGGTATTTTGGAAAAGCCTGGCTAAAAACCAGAAACTTTTATGTTTCCTCTTGGGACTTGCTTCTACTGCCAGCCACCAAGACAAAACCAAATTGAACAACACTGCTGCCAAACTGTAATCAATTTCTATCTACACCTGGGGAAAAAACCCACTAATGATAAGCTGTATTTCCTAAGTGAAAAACAGCTGTCCCCTTGATAACGAGGTTGAATGCTGTATTTATTCTGAATAGGCTGGCATTTAGCATTCCTGATCATACTTTTTGCTCTGGAAAGACAGCTATGTTTTAGCACTCACTTCTGAGAAATAAGGATCACCTTAAAAGTTCTTAAAATGAATAAAGCCCTGTAAGGCTAATCAATAATGAGACAGGCTTGAGGAAAAAACACGGCTTGAAAACAGCATATTTGTATTTTATTTTATAAAAATTAGTATTACAACAGAAAAAGTTACTACCCAGGCGATCTGTGGAAATCCTACACGTGTCCTGGTCATTGTGGCAATTCTATTCGAGTCTTATGTTTTCTGCAGAGAACAGCAAACATGCTAGCTGATCAGAGTTATCAGTGTTTAAAAAAAAAACACCTATCCATAGAACTCCTTTACAGAAGCATATGGTTACTTCTTCGCATAAGTGATTTTCATGGCATGAGATGGAGTGATCTTGAATCCTTGGAGAGCATCTCGAGCAGCCCCTGCTTGATTCTCATTTTCAAACTCGACAAATGCGATGTCATGGCGCCCTGGCACCAAGCGTACTTCTTTGAATCCAGGAAACCTTTAAAATAAGGTGAGAGTCAAAAAATACTTCTTAGCTCGATAATACATCTCTCTTCAGTAGCTTTTCATCACAAGCATCTACTAGTGCAATAGTTATTACTAATGAAAGATTTAAATTGAAGGGTTTTACATGTTCTATCCTTAGAACTATCCCTCAATTAAGGAATATTATGTGGAAGCAATTTAATCAGTCCTGTAAACATACAGGAGCAATCTAACTAGCTTTTTAAAACTGCTCCTGCTGTCCTAAAGACTTTAGCATTACAGTCACCAGCTTAAATCCAGTGCAGATTGATAGCAGATAAACTGCACAGTCAAACCAGCTAAGAAAAAGATCAGATTTGCTTTCTGAACCAAGTCATCAGAACTGACATCTGTAACCTTGGCATTAAGACAAACAACTGAAATACCTTCAGAAGAAACTCTTATTTCTAAAAAGTCAGCTTGCCAACTGAGAAAACACACACAGGTTACAAAAGAATTCAAAGGAGAAATAATTTCTATTCAAAACTTACTGATTAAATAACATGGACAGCATCATCTCATTTGTTTCCTCAGGCAAATTATTAAGGAAAAGGATGTAGTTTGGTGGGTTATCAGGCACCTGCAATAACAGAAGATCAAAGCTCAGAAGACTATACATAGATGCATACAGTTCCTTTGCATCTTCCTGCATGATTATTTGAACCAAGACTCACATTTCTTTAGTTTTGCTCATAACATTCTATCTGGGCTTCAGAAGACCTCTATCAATATGCAGAGCCCCTTGGTTCTTTTATATGGATATATTAATTTGGAGAGGTTCTTACTTCCACAAAAATCAAAATACCATGATGTCTTAGATGCCACATTTAAACTCAACTAGTCAAGAGCTGACATTACAGTACTCTCTGCACCCAGGAGCCCAAGTACTGGCTGCAGTGCTGTCTGAGACACCTGTATGGCAGTGGTAGAACATATGAAAGACTCACATCCCTCTGGAAAGCAGTGGGAAGCCAAGCTCTGTTCACCTGCAGTACTACCAAAATACTGAATATCTCTGGGCAACCAAAACTCACAAAACCCACATGGTTTTGTTACAGAGCTCAATTCAAATTTCTTAATTAGAAACCCCTTTAGATGTAGAGCTTTAGTCTTTTAACAGATTTGCCAATATGCATTTATAGCCACCCAGCACAGACAAGGCTCAGTAGTCATTTGCTGATAGTGGAATCTTCAAGTCATCGAGTACATTATAAAAGTAAAAATAAACCGGACACCCCAACTTCAAACATCTTCAAAGCAGTGCCAAATAAATTAAAGCCTCAGCAGAATAATCTCCTTCTACTGATGGAAATATTCCAGGTACTGCCATTAGAAAATAAACTTCTGAAGTTCAAAGAAATACCCAAACACTCAGTGTTGTGCTTTGATGCAAACTGACATCCACATGTTGTGCCTGAAAATCCCGGGAGCAAGACCTTTTTCCCTGTTGATTATGTATGCAATGACAGTACTCATGAAAGATGCAGGGCAGGCAAAGATATTCTTCTATGGTACTTGCCCTCCTGCAAATCCTGGCTCTTTACCACTTTCACTTCTAACATGAATCATTTAGAAGGTCATTGAGCAGACAAGCTGAATGAAGTGTAGGGAGTTGCTCCTGCATCTCCACACAATCCTTTGGAAAATAGGATATTTGTGAGAAAGAAGAAAAAGTGAGCAGAGAACCCTCAAACTCCTGAAATAAAGCTTTCAGACAGATATTTTGGCATCCTGTGTTGTGTTCCTTCTCCTTATCTGCTACTAGAAAAAGTAAGTTAAAGGGAATTTATTAACAATTAAAAAAATTAAGAATCCTTCAACTGATACTAAGCACAGTCCAAATTTAAGAATCCAGTATGATTTGGTAACAGTGCTGTTTTCTGTACAGTAATGAGAAACTGTAGATTCTCATTTCCCGTCAACAAGATATAGTAAAAGAGGGATTTGTTTTGTTTACTATGATGTAGCTGTTAGACAAATGTCTCATAGGACAAAAACAAAGCTGTAAAATATATCCTCAAGCTTCCATGTGTAACAAATTATTATTCATAGAGAATAAACATTAGTGCTTTTAGTTATAAAAATAAAAAAGCATTACCTGATTCTGTGGTGTAGTCCCTGGGGCATTGGCTGAATTCTGTGTTGCTCCCTAGCAAATGAGTACAAAACAGTTTTACAAAGGTGTTCCATTAGCAAGAGACAGGCACACATCCCCACGTTTCTCTACAGCTCAAGACATACATTAAGGGCTTTTTTGAGCTACAATCCAAGGAATATTTGCTGCCTATGAGATACTTCCCAAAGGGAACAAAGTGTGTGAATTTTGCTTAGCTCCAAAACCAGGCAACCAGAAGAAGTAACATCAGAACTATCTAATCAATCTAATGGATGAGTCAAGTATTTCTCCACATTACGGGATTTAATAGACAGGGAGGAAAAAGTTTTGAAAAGGAAGGCCTAGACAGGTACCCTGGTTTCACCTGGGATAGAATTAATTTTCTTCTTAGTACAGCGTGTTTTGAATTTAGTATGAGAGTAACACTGATAACAAACTGATGTTTTGGCTGTTGATAAGTAGTGCTTGTTTCAATCAAGGATTTGCCAGTTTCCCACGCTCTACTAGCGAGCAGGGGCACAAGAAGCCAGAAGGGAGCTGGCCAGCTGACCAGAACTGGCCAAAGGGGTATTCCACAGTACAGAACATCATGTCCAGTATATAAACTGGGGGGAACTGGTCAGGTACCTTGATGTTTTCTGCTATACTTCAGCACAAGAACTACTAAATGTTGTTAGTTCAGGCAGGCCAACCCTTAGTGGAGATAAATTCCGAACCAACTCCTGTTACTATAACACTGAACATCTAATATCTAATGGAAATGAATTATCTTATTCTCATTTACCATTCTTCTGTCCTTATAGGATAACATGGGATTAAAACACTGAAGAGAAAAGCTGGTTGAGCACTTGAAGTCAGTACTAAAGATAAGCACACCTTTTTTTCCTTTTCTAAAAAGAGGCTAGTTTCTACTTTGGTTTGTTGTACCTTTGCCCTACATCTTTATTTTCATCTGGTAACAGCAAAGGAGGAAAAAAAAGGAACGGTAAGAACTGCATAACCAGCCCTGCCTCCTTCAACTTCTAGCAAATGCTCAAGAGCTCCAGATAATCAGCAGACCCCAATTTAGGGAATTGAAAAGTAACAAAAGACAACAGTAAGTCCTAAAAAAAAATATTTAGAATAGCTTTTGTGGTTTTGTTGGTGTGGGGCTTTTTTTTGGGTTTTTTTTTCCTTCTAAACAGAGAAGCAGCTTACCTGGATAACCTTTTTATTTGGTGCGTTTGCTGACTGCTCCAGTGTTTTGGCTTTCTTCTTTTCCTTCCTTTTTTCCTTATCAGCAAAAGTCCCACGCATTTTAGAGATGATATCAGAGTCTGTTTTTGCATACTGAATACGCTTTTCAAAAGAAAAAAGAAAAACAGAGTATATTCTGCAGTTAATAATACTGAACATTTTGCACTACTTTCATTAACTGTGTATTTACACTTTTTTTTGCAGGAACTTTTTATATTAAAAGCATTGTTATAAAGTGTAGGTACAGTTATAGAGTAAACAATTCTCATAATTAATTCTGAACACAATTACAGAGGTCTAAAAAAACCCCCTAATATGTAAATTACTAATTTTAGCTCATTGAAATCAGAACTCCATTTATCTAACAACATCTTTTTAACATCTGTCAAGGTAACATGTACACAGAGATACATTTGAGATAGACAGAGGACATTTGAGAAAATTGGATCTAGCTTCTATTAAAACTATGAGTTTTCAATCCCATTTTAAGGGGAGTTAAAATTTGACAGTGATTTCTCAGATCTCTGCAGAAATGCGAGTTCAGCAAAACTCAAACTTCTTAAACAGAAAAGGCAAGTACCCACCTTAATCCCAACAGGATTGCATAAACGCTGCTGTTCTTTTGACAACGGTCCCCCAAAACAGAAGGTTAAGCAGATGCAGGTATAACTATACCAGTGCACAACATTATTGTTTATGCACACAATCCTATTGCTTTTCCTATCAGAGACTCCCTCAATACAAAACTACACAGAAGCTTAACATTTCTTTTAATGCTTTTGTTTAGTGCTTAGAATATACAGCCTGCAGTCAATGTTCGAAGAGGGAAGTACATCTGAAAGCTTATGAAGTCTTAATCTTTCTATTTCTTATTGAGTTCTACAAGCACAAAACTCCTTAAAGATAAATGGCAGGACTGAGCTTGCAAAATTCTGTGTTAAGGATTTAATTAGAGATTCTGAAGGTGCTAAGGCAAATAGCTTGTGGCTCAGCAGCACAACTGCTCTCTTCAGTGCTCAAAGCCATGAGCTAAGAGCCAGTAGTAATGTGCCCATCCATTGCTGAAGCTGTAGGCCATTTGCATGTGTTGTTACACCTCACCAACAGCTGCAGAATTAAGAGATGCCTAATTATCCAAGCAGGCAAGAACAAAGCATGTCAATTGTGCTATTCTGCATATTATGAAATACATTACTAAATCATGTTCTATCAACCAGCATTGTATTTGTTTCACTGAAGTTATACTGAAATGCAGTTACTTGGTTTGGCGATCTACGGTCAAGAAGAACTAGCCATCAATTAAAAAAAAAAAAATCACTAGTCACATCTGGAAAGTAAACTGTGGAGATCTCCACCCTCCTCACTGTTACCTCAAAAAGGAAGCATCATATTCTAGCTATTCATTACAAATCTAAGAGCGGTTAATGTTACTCTACGTAAAGTAACTGAAAACATCTAATTTCAATAATATTACAGAATGAATTTAACTGCTTCAATGGAAGACATGATGAGTAAAATGAAAGTATTTAAGATCTTAAAAACTTTAAACCAGCATAGAAAAACAAAAGCCCCCAATTAGGAAATCGAAATGTTAAGTTCAAAGTGTGTGTGTGTTGTAACTGCAGTCTCTCCAGCATCCCTCCAGCTTGCACAAATGGAGATACTCATCAGGATGTGACGTGACTGAGTATTTGTTTGGTAACAACTACATGTGACAAGGTGCAAGTACCAAAACACTGCATCACACCATCAGGGTATTCTTCTTCTTTACAAAGGTAACGGAATAACTTACCATTGGTTTCCCATAAAATGGAAAGCCTTGTAGCTGTCTCAGTGCATTGGTAGATGATCCAAGTTCTTTAAATATAACAAATGCCTGTCCTCTCATCTTCATGGTCTTTAAAGCCACAATGTCGACCACATGACCAAACTGTGAGAATAACGCATACAGGGATCTCTTCAGCTCTGGGGACCAAAGGAGAAAAGAGATTATAACAGGTTGCATGCAAATTTCCACTTCTACGGAATCTGCTGTCCTTTGGGAACAATGTTTTTTACGAGCTTTAGCTCACGCAGTGAGTACATGAGTTTGTCAAAACTGTTGCATCAGTACAAGTTTATTTGTCCAAGTTTTGTAAGCTGGTGTGCAACACTTGGTTTCACACCTCAAGGATTCGGGTAGTGAAGAAGTTGTAGTACCAACCATTCCACCATTCTGAGGGAGTAACAATTACATAAGGGTATGTGAAAAAGTATTTCCATATATGTATATATACACACACACCCTCACACAATCAAGTATGATGTATGACAGCCATCTCAGACTGATCAGAAAATCAAAACTGAAACAAGCAGCAGTAAAGAGGTAAGATGTAAAACAAAAATGCAGCAAAATAGTAACTACCTAAAGGCTAATTAAAGTTGAAAATTTTGATTGTAACTGTTTAATCAATTTTCTCACTCCCATGAAGTATTTTTGCATATTCTGGATCCAAGTGACTTTTTGTATGATCCTACTGCACCTTACAGCTGCAATGGATTTACTTTAATTATTTACAATCACCTCAATACATGCCAAATTAAACCTTAGTCCTATCCAAATCAAGCTAAATAAATCATCTGTACTGTGCAATCATTCTAACACACAAACCTTATATTTGAACCATTTTAGCAATGTAAGAACGCTGCCTCTTCTTCACTGCTGTTGAGACTTGGTAATACCAATCCACTGTTACTTTCTCCACCTGCTCCTGACTATCCATAGTGTGCTATTTTTCTTTATTAAAAAAAGGTTTTCTATCAAAACACTTTTCCTAAAAATTACTTTAAGACCTCTATTGAAATAAAAAGTGATCTGTAATCTTAACAGGTATCTGACACCCTACCATTAACCCATGGGATGTTAAATCCTATGAGATTTAACAAGACCAAGTGCAAGGGGCTACACCCCGGTCAGCACAACCCCCAGTATCAATCAATCCAGGCTGGGGGATGGACAGATGGAGAGCAGCACTAGGGAGAAGGACATGGGCTACTGGTGGAGAAAGGGCTGGACATGAGCTGGACATGTGCACTCACAGCCCAGAAACCAACCACGTCCCGGGCTGCATCCAAAGCAGGGTGGGCAGCAGGTGAGGGATGGGATTCTGCTCCTCTGCTCCCTTCAGGTGAGACCCCACCCGCAGTGCTGCATCCAGATCTGGGGTGCCCGGCACAGGAAGGACATGGACCTGCTGATGCAAGTCCAGGAGGCCACCGAGTTGATTAAAGGGATGGAGCACCTCTCCTATGAGGAAAGGTTGAGAGATTTGGGGTTGTTCAGCCTGGAAAAGAGAAGGCCTAGGGGTGACCTAACTGTGGCCTTCCAGTACCAGAAGGGAGCCTACAAGATGGAGAGGGACTATTTACAAGGGCTTGGAGTGACAGGACAAGGGGGAATAGCTTCAAACTGAGAGGAGGCTTAGATCTGATATTGGGAAAATATTCTTTACTGTCAGGGTGGTGAAGCATTAGAATAGGCTGCCCAGAGAGGTTGTGGACTCCCCATCCCTGAAAGTGTTTAAGACTGGGCTGTAGGGAGATCTGAGCAGCCTGATCTAGCGGGAGGCGCATTTGTTTGCTTTAGCTACTGTTTCATTACAAGAAGGCGTTTGCCGAGAGCTCGGCTCATGACCACCTCCTGCTCGGCACTTCCGAGCCCCCCGCTGTAACACAAGTGCCGTGTTCAAGTGCCTGACCAGGCCCCACTGGACAACCTCCCCGCTCCAGAGGCGACCGGCAGCGACCCGTACCTTCCTTCTTGATCTTGTCATTGATGTTGTTGATGTAGATGGTGTGGTTCGGCCTGATGTCCATCCCCGTCGGCACCTACGAACCTGCCCGCGGGAAGAGCACATAGGGAAGGTGTTAGCGGCGGCCGGGGCGCTCCGACAGCTGCCAAAGCCAGCGACACCTCGCAGCCGCGGGCAGCGGCACCGCGAGTCTTGGGGGCGGCCTGTCCGTCTGTATGCCCGCTCGCCCGGAGGCCGCACACCCGCCCCGCTCCTGCCCTCTCCGGGCGGGAGAACAACAGCGGGACAGAAACTCCAGAGAGGGAACCCAGAGCCAGCTCCTGTTGTGCCCGCCTGGATCCTAGATCCTGGGCCCCGGATTCCAGACGCCCTCACCTCCCCTCTCCCGTCCGTCCTCCGCTCCCGACGGCACCCAACGCCTCCCGCCCCTTCCGGGACGCAGCGCAGGCGGCAAAGCCGCTCCCAGAACAGTCGATGCGCCGAGCGCCGATAGCGCCGATGGGGAATGGCGGGTGCGCGCTGCCCGAGAGCGGCGGGATGGAAGGGAGGAAACGGGATGTTATAGGCGAATCGGCCAATTTAATGATTAAAGAGAATTTATTACATGATCAAAGTATAAAATTTGGTAAAGTCACAAGCAAAAAGCAGCGCCGAGCCAGGCGATCGGCGCTGGGTGAACTGAGTTCGAACACGATCCATTTTGAACCCCTCCAGTTCACAAAGGCTGTTTCTGTGAGGTATCTTTTTATACTTTTGTTTTGGCTTTGTTAATCTTATTTTTTTAGCATATCAGTGTAGTTTTTCTAGTCTTGCTGCTACGTCTGGCAACAGTTCCTGGAATCAATAGATGTATGTCTTTCGTTGCTGGAATAAGCTTTTTTTGGCGACGCATATTATCTTACCATATATGCATATTGAATGCATATCGCCAGACGAAAAAATCCTCGGAATACTCTTCTTTGGAATGCATACGGAATGCACCTCGCTGGGGTCCACTCAGATGAAAATGCTTTTGAAATGCTTATTTCTGGCGGCTACATGTCTGTGGTATTTGTATTTCCTCTCTACTGCAGTAAAAATACTGTAATCTTAATTTTTAGCACGAATGACTTTGCAACATATATTACAGGGATAAAAGCGAGATACGGATAAAAAAAGGATAAAAGTTTGTTGTACGCTTCACGGAAATCCAGAAATCACAGTGAGGCTTGAAACGGGCCGAAATGGGCATTTCTTGCCCCAGGCTTTGGCGATAAGCAAAGATCAATGTGATTTTTTTTTGTCTCTTCACAGCACCCAGAGCAGCAACTTGGGAAAGCATGGAATGGTTTGGGTTGGAAGGACCTTAAAGGTGTCAGGAAAATTAATCCACAAACACCAGAGGTTTATGTCCAGAAAGGAGACAGAGGAGTCCTGGAACTTTATTCGAATAAAGGGAGAGGCCATGGGGCATTGCCTTGGTGTCTCTCAAATTGTTAGAGGACGCAGCCTCCTTTTAATCCTAACTTCCCAGCTGCATTTCCCTCTCTCTTTCCCCATTGGCTGAGGTACTTGAGAGGTACAGATTTCTCAAATCGCTTAATACAGAACCTGTCCTAATGTATAGCCCTCCACCCTTTTCTTTTCCTATGGAATTTATGGTTCTTTCTATTGCTTCTTTGGTCTCTCAGTATCTATCTTTACCTATCAGCAAACCCACAGTTTGTAAAGACAAATTGTTGGAGTCCAAGGCACGCCTCTGGGTGCCTTGGGAGGTTAGGGCATGCCTGGGGCTATCCTGGGTGGCCGGGAGCCCCAGCAAGGGGGTCCCAGACCCTGGTAAAAAGCTCAGAATAACACTCTTTGACCTTAGCCCATGGGAAAAGTTACCAACACTGCAAGAATCAGTGCAAATCATGAGAGTGTAAAAATGAGTAGTAGTTTAGTATTTTACAAGGTTAAAAAGTAGATTTTAGGATTTTTAATATGAGGGTGAAGGGTTTAAGATGGAGGATTTTGGGC
>VZRV01006684.1:397514-424846 GCA_013398115.1 Falcunculus frontatus | reverse complement strand
GGGGAGCAGGGGGACACCCAGGGGACACTCAGGGGAGCCCGGGGACACCGGGGTGCCCGAGGACACTCAGGGGGGCACGGGGACAGTCAGGGGTGCCCGTGAGTGCAGACACACCAATAATGCGTGTGTGCGCATCCAAATGTGTGTGTGCACACTCAAATGCGTGTGTGTGTACATGTACACATGCAAACGTGTGTGTGCACACATCCAAATGTGTGTGTGTACATGTGCACATCCAAATGTGTGTGTGCATGCATTCAAATGTGTGTGCACACTCAAATGCGTGTGTATGCACCCAAATGCGTGTGCACATGTGCACATCCAAATGTGTGGGTGCACACATCTTCACATCCAAATTTGTGTGTGTGTGTACACCCGAACGTGTGCGTGCACATCCAAATGTGTGTGTGTGTGCACACCCAAATGTGTGTGTACATGTGCACACCCAAATGTGTGTGCACACCCAAATGTGTGTGTGTGTGCACACCCAAATGTGTGTGTGTGCACACCCAAATGTGTGTGTACATGTGCACACCCAAATGTGTGTGCACACCCAAATGTGTGTGTGTGTGCACACCCAAATGTGTGTGTACATGTGCACATCCAAATGTGTGTGCACACCCAAATGTGTGTGTGCGTGTGCACATCCAAATGTGTGGGTGCACACATCTTCACATCCAAATTTGTGTGTGTGTGTGTACACCCAAACGTGTGTGTGCACACCCAAATGTGCGTGTGCGTGCGCACACACGCACCTGGCTCTGGGTAATTTACGTACCTGCACGCCCGCGTGTGCATGCACACGTGTGTGTCCATACTCACACGGATAGAATCCACACGCGTTTATACACCCGTATATGCTCACACACACACACACATTTACCGAGGTACACCCCCCTCACGCGTGTACCCGCGCACACACGAGGACACGCGTTTATCCACACGCATTCTGAGACACAAACTGCTTCCACGGCAGCTCCCCGGGAAGCGCAGCCCGGCAGCCGGCTCCTGCTCGCCCCAGCAGCTGCGCACCCGCCCGCAGCCACCGCGGGGAGCCGGAGCCCCGCAGCAGCCCCGGCCGCACCGGGGAGCGGGGACGGACGGAGGGACGGACGGACGGACGGAGGGAGGCAGGGATGAAGGGCCAGGCGGCTGCTGGATAGCCCGATGCCGGGGGGACGCGTCCCACCCCCGCGGGGCAGCTCTGCCAAGAGTGGAGGTGTTGGAAGCCTCGTAATGCCCTCACTCAGCTGCTGCTCCAGCTGCCGTGCAATACCAAAGCGCTCGCCTCATTTAGTTGCCCTCTGGCGTCCCCATAAGTGAGCTGACATAGGTGACAGGTGGGAATGGAAATATGAGCCGTGATGATTACCCAGTGCTCGTTTAGAAACGCTGATTGTGTTGGGGTGGTGTTGGTTTGTCCCTGCCCCGTGGGATGCGGCCCTGCACCCCAGTCCAGAGGCTGGAACACCCAAGGCGCTGCAAAGCCCGGCTCAGGCAGGGGGGTGAAGCCAGGCTTTGACAAGCCCAGCACCCCAGAAAGCTTCTGCTGCATCCTGCAACCCTGTTTGTGCTCCGTCCTGCAGGACAGAGCAGGAGAATCAGCCTGCCGTGTACGCCTGGATAGTGCCAAAGGCACCGGGCAAGGCTCTAAGGGCCTTCGGAAAATTATCTCCCTGAGAGTGGCTAATATCTTTGAGCCTGCAAAACAGGAAAAGGTGCAAAACTAAAGATTTGGGAGAGGGTGGGACCAGCGCAACGACCTGGGCTGGAGTCAAGTTGGACAGCCTCCTGGAGGCCTGCTAGAGCAAGGTAAGCCTTCAAAGTTCAGCTTCTCCTCACCTGTCATGATAAAACACACACTTTTAAGTACAAAGCACAGCAGAGTATCAAGACTGGCCATTTGCAGTCGCATTTCCTACGGCCAGCCTCCAACAATAGCAGGTTTCTGCTGTATCTCTTGTCTGGACAAACTAAAGGCTCCCCTCTGAAGTGTCTCATCTATTTTAGAAGCAGGAGATCCCTGTACCCAATATAAAGCACTTACAGTCCAGACAGCCTTTAGCACTTCAAAAAAAGTTTTAGATCATCTGCACAATGTTGAACTTTTATGGAGTAAGGGAAGTGGAATTTTTTCCTTACATTTTGCTTTTAGCATTGCCAAAGAACTTTCACACCCTGATTTTTTGAGTCACTTGATTACTGACACAAGATGCACCATATGATCCCAGTGTGACATGGCATTCTAAGGCAGAGAGCTGTGGCCCTGAGTGTCCCCAGCTGATGGCTCTGCACAGACACCCTGCCCCTGTGGTGGCAGTGGGACAGATGGGGTAATGCTGCCCCTGCTGCATTCCATGGGTGAAGGCAGAGCACGGCTCTAATTTGGGGCTGCAGTCCATGACAGCATCCTGTGCCAGCCCTCATTTCTTGTGCCTGTCACCTGCGTTCTCCCCAGCAGCCGAGGAGTGCCCAGCCACACCCAGAGCGCTGCCAGCAGCCTCTGGAAGGGGCTGAGCTCCAGCGTGGCTCACAGCCAAACCCACCTGGTGAAAGACACAGGCAGTGCTCCCCAACACTTTGCATGTGCACCCAGCCACAGCACAGCCCAGCTACGGACAGAAGGTCTGTCAGGAGGACTGGTGCTGCTGAGCTGTTCTCCACACAGGTTAAAGAGCCCCCAGGGCTCGTAGTAATTGTTAAATACACTACTTTAACCAGCAGCTCTGCTCCTGGGAATGCTCAGAGTCTCCCAGACCGCCTGCATGCAGCACCCACTCACTCACCCACAAGGCTGTCCCACTGCAGAGACAAGGGCTGGGTCAGAAGGGGCCATTGGGACACAGAAGGAGCTGTCAGGTGGAACCTGGGTGCTGGCAGTGGGGAGATAGCGGGTGCCCTGCTGGCTTTGCCCTGTCAGGACAGGGTCACCCAGTGGGAGAGGGAATGAAGAGCCTGGGCTGGGCATCCCAGCCAGCCCCAGGCACACCTCAGCCACAGGGTGCCGGTGGCAGCCCCAATGCTCTGCCCAGGAGGAGCCCAGCACAGACTCCCTGACATCCTCAGCTTTACTGCAGCCACCTGAGCATGGAAAGGCCCAGCACAGACTCCCTGACACCTTCGGCTTTACCGCAGCCACCTGAGCATGGAGAGGCCCAGCACAGACTCCCTGACACCTTCGGCTTTACCGCAGCCACCTGAGCATGGAAAGGCCCAGCTCAGACTCCCTGACACCCTCAGCTTTACTGCAGCCACCTGAGCATGGAAAGGCCCAGCACAGACTCCCTGACACCCTCAGCTTTACTGCAGCCACCTGAGCACAGAAAGGCCCAGCACAGACTCCCTGACATCCTCAGCTTTACTGCAGCCACCTGAGCATGGAAAGGCCACACCAGCCCTCAGCTAAAGGCAGTGCCATGGCCAGTAACCGTGGCAGTGAGCACCCTGGCTGCACTGGTCACCAGCCATTTTCACAGGCCATGGAGCCTGCAGTGCAAAAACAACCCAAAAGCAGCAAACGAAAGCACGCGTGAGCAATAGCTGTGTGCCTGCAGGAGCACACAGAGGACCGGACATGCTGGAGACGTCGTGCAGAGCTGTGCTGGTTTCGCTCTGATCAGATGAGGATGAGGTTGGTTTTTGCAATTTGTGGTAACGGCGTTTTGCAAGCACGACAAAAATGTGTGGTAACCCCCGGGCGAACTGGGGCAGCCTCTGCACACAGACAGTGAGAGGTGAGGTTGGGCAGAGTCAGGCCAAGGGCTGTGACTGCCCCACGCCTGTCCCTGTGCTCCCCGGGCACAGGGTGAGCCCTGCCACCCACACCAGCCCTTGGCCACCCCCTTGGGCTGCTGGCTTCCTCTGGGACTGTTCCTGGGGTTCAGCAGTGCTGCCAGGGGCTGACCTGTACCATGAGTGCCCTTGGGGCACAGCTGTGGGCAGAGCCCTGCAGCCAGGCCAGCGAGGAACCCCAGAGATGTGTGGGGCTCAATGCTGTGAAGCAAAGGGCACACTCACGAGCCAGGAACGAGCCCTGTTAGCAGTGCCCAAAGCCTTGCAGTGGGTGAGCAAAACAGTAGAAAAAATCAATTTGCTTTGACAGCAAAATTACTGGCTGTGAACTGGTTTGTGCTAATGAGACACTGCAGTGGGGTAGTGAAGTGTTCATTTGTCCCATCCACTTGCTTTGCTTGGGAGAACCCGACACTGAAGTACCCTTCACCTCCCTTTTATTAACTTCCAAAATGCATGTTGCACCTGGACAAACTGAGGACACCACAGGGGCATGGAGAGTGGACACGTGTCCTGCCCTAGCTCCAGCTGCTGAGGGAATCATCCAAAAGAAAACTGAGGTGCCAGTATTTTGAAGAAGTAAACAGGACAATGCTAGAGGCAAGTCACCATGACCCAGAGCTGAGGCGTGGCTTGATTAATTTAGCTCTCCTCCCTTAAAGAGTTTATTTTGCTAATCAAGAAAGCTTTGCAGAAAACAGATCTGGTCACAGTAACTTGCCATGGTGCTGACACAGGCTGCTCACATTTGGTACAGCTCTTACTTGGTATTGCCTTTTGACTGAGAACCAGAATGACACAAAAGGTCACAGCACATAAAACCAGTGCCAAAACCTGGCCAACTCATAGCTCTGAAAACCAAACCTAAGCCATGAACCAGCATCATGGAGACACTTTGTCACACAACAATTTTTTCCTGTCTCTTTGAAATGTCACATTTTTAATCAATGAGCTGGATGAAACTACCCTAATTAACACAGAATTCAGGTCCTGACTCCAGAACTGGGCACACTGGACAGGCAGTGAATGTTATGGGAAGACTGGTCAGACACACAGACACTCGACTGAATTTTAAAGGAAATGCTATGTTTGGAAGATCCTTTTTACAATTGCACATGCTTTTCTCAGTCTGTGGTGAGATGATTAGAGGCTCCTCTCACAGGTGAGAAGCCACAAACCATGTGAAGTAAAAGGCACCTTGAAACCACCACCAGATCTATGAGCACGCCCCTTGCCTGGAGGGGATCCACAGCCCCACAACACCAGAAGCACCCTTTGGTGGGACACAGTCAAGCCCCACTGGCCCAGGCAGCTGACAGCTGAGCCATGGGCTGCAGCTCTCATGTGGTAATTTTTTGTAGCAATTAGCTAAAGCAGCTTTGAGACTTTGCTCCTTAAAACATCTTCAACTATCCCAGAGGAGCAAGGAGGCAAGAAAGGTCAGTCACCACCTAAGCAAGACTTGGACAGCTCTGGGCTGTCCTTTCCTTCTCTTTGTGACAGATAAGGATGACCAAAGCTGGGCAAGAAACCAGTGCTGTGCCCCAGCAGAGCTCAGAAATAACTACCAAAAAAAAGGAAGTCCAAGAGCAGTTATCTCCATGTTATCTCCCTGAGAAGTCTCTAGGACACTTCGGAGGCTTCAGATAAGATTATGGGCAATTACGAAGGGAAGAAAGAGTTCATCTCGTGGTATCTTTTTGGACAAACAATCCAAGGCAAACAAGGTTTAGCAACATCTCTGGGATCACAGGGTTTAAGATCCCCATAACACATCCTGACACTGTAAACCCAGAACAATTTCCTGGTGTGGCAAAGCCTTATCTGCTCCGACCTCTCACTCCTGCTGGCCAAGCCCCCCAGCCAACCCTTCATGGTAACCTACCCACGAAATGCTGTAGGGATAATGTGGTTTCTTCACCTTTTGCCCTTTTTTTGAGACATGAGCAGCCATCAGCTGGGAGTGCCAGGGGTACCTGGGGCTCTGTGTGCCCCCAGCACAACCAACACGAGCCCTGCCTGACCCTCTGTGGCCCTCATGCCTTGCAGAGCCCCAGCACAGCCACTCACCAGCAGACCACTGAAGGAGTCGAGTTCTCTGCCTGAGAGGAACCATCTCCTGCAGAGGAGCTGCCATTCCCAGAACGCCCTTTTATTTGCTTTACTGACACTGCAGCCCACGCCACACACCTGGTGACACCAGGGCAAAAAATGAAAAGAAGGTGAAATTTCTGTGCCCACACAACAAGACCTTTATATAGCCAAGGGGATGAGGTTTTTCACTCCCTTCCTATTTTCCACTTAGGGAGTAAACAGGAAAACCAACCTGGCCTGGTAGCTAAATTGGGAGCACACAGTGTTTTTCAGTGATGCTCCCCACCCTCTCCTGCTGTGCCATGGTCAGCAGGATGGCACTGGGTCCAACACCCTGCGTGCCCTAAGCTTCCCTTGGAGAAGCCAGCAGCCTGTGGCCACTCCTGAACAGGAATGGGGACACCCAGAGCGAGTGCTGGGTGTGTGGGGCTGGTCTGCATCTGGGCTGATGGTGGGCAAAGCACAGGCAGAAGCATGGGCACTGCACCACAGCCGCTTGCAGGGTGGGCATTGTCACCTTCCCATGCCCTTCCTTCAGGGCACTGTGCTCCAACACGCTGGGACCTCACTCTGCCACAGCACAGGGGGCTGGGGGAAAGCTCTGGAGGTCAGGCTGGGGAGATGGAGGGCACAGGCACAGTTCAGTGTACACAGGAACAGGCATCAGGAAACAGCAAGAGAGAAAAAAATAAACAACAGTGCCAGCAACAAATGAATCCCTAACCTTGGCAAGTCCTGAGGCCCTAAGAGGTGTAGCAGGTCTCTGACCCACTCAGCAAGACAGCCCATGTGAGAGCAGTGAGCCCAGCAGAACAAACTCTGGTAGCAGTACGATGGCTTAAGTCATGGTCACAAAGCTGGGACAACCAGGAGGGGGAAGTTTCTTCAAATACCAAATAGGAAAGTTGCATAACCACTGCCCAGATCCTTCAAGCTGGGCCTGATGTCCCCCTCCAAAATTAGGATGACTTCCCCTTGCATCAGTTTCCAGCTGAATGTGTGGCACAGAGCGAACTGGGGGCTGTGGACCCCATGCACAGGGTGCACTGGGATGGAGGCTGTGGAAGGAGGGTGTCCACCCTGCCACAGCTCAGCAGCCTCTGGGAAGCTGCTCGAGGGACTGGAAAAGCAACTCGAAAACCATTGTCTGCAAGGTTAATCACAGCAGCCAGCTTTGAAGCTCCTTCAGTGAGCTCACACACTGGTAACCAAAGGGCCAAAGCTGGTACTCTGCTGCCTGACGTGAGGCTGGGCGAGGCACTGTGCTTTACCTCTCCCAGGCCCCTCCTTCTCCTCTCAGGCCACCTGGGACAGCAGCAGGAAAGCTTCAAGAGGCTTTGTCAACAAGGCTACAGTGAGAGTTTGGCTATTTTTGATCCCCTTTCCAAAGGGATAGCAAAAAGCAAGTGAACAGAAGCGAGGCACAGGCACAAGAGCTCACTGCGTACAGACAGGTGTTTGCCCAGTGCAAAGATGTCGGTGAGAGCGATGCTGGTACCCCCAAGCAGCTGGACACAGGCTTGATTATGGAATTAAAAGGCCACTCTGGTCAGTGTTGCTCATTCCCAGGCACCGTTCATGTGCATGAATCACTGTCCTTCCCTTTCACTCATTAATCACTCCAAAATCAATAAAGGCCACGTAAGTTTTTCATGTATCAGCCATTAGTGTGACCTTGTGTCTGTCTCTGCAGAGGGTATGAAATAAAAGCATTTGAGATCAAAGCAATCGGCACTAAATTTACGCAGCCCTAGAGCCGGTGGAGCCCGCTGATTTACAGCTGCTGAGCTCATACCACGGTTGTTTTGGTTCCCGAGAGCCCTGGGCAGTTACAAAGCCCTTGTTGTCCTCTAGGGACACAGCAGGCAGGAGACTGCTCCGAAAGGATGTTCTTCAGGATTTATTTGCTTCAGAACAGGGACTGCTTTCTTGTCCAGGAGCGAGTGTCCACACTGACCTCAGGGATGAGCAGAGGCATCTCCTTCCCCAGGCACTCACCCTGGTGGGATCACACCCAGAGCTGCTGTGTCCCATGCCCATGGCTCCTGCCCTGCTGCCACCCTCCACCTGAGCCTTCGGGACTCTGCTGCCACCAAACAAACAGCAAAACCTCCCACAGCAAAACCTCCCACAGCAAAACCTCCCACAGCAAAACCTCCCACAGCAAAACCTCCCACAGCAAAACCTCCCACAGCAAAACCTCCCACAGCAAAACCTGCTGCAGAACCACTGCCACTGGGAAGGAGGACCAGAAGGACCAAAGTCATTCACCAGGAGTGGGGCATGATAAACTCAGCCTGCCACAACCCTTGGACCACAGGCTGAAGCCTCCTCCAGCTGATAAGACCCACCTGATTTCTGAATGCATTTATTTCTGTTGGGACTAAGACACCAAGAGCCAGGCAGTGCTGCTGACCAGTTACCATCGCTATTGATCACTTCTGCATCCAGCTTTCTGGGTCAGGCCTGCTCTAATTTTCATAGAGGCAGGCAAAAGGCCAGTAAAGCAGGAAACCAGAGTGCTCAGAGATGGCTCTGGGGCACAGTGACAGGTCAGCCAGGTCCACAGAACCCAAACACCTTCCAAATGCCGTGTGCCAGAGGCAGATACACTGCTGTCCAACGTGGCCCACTGATGAGTCCACACCAAACCCCTCATCAGCCCGTCACAGCCCTCCTAATTACCTCTGGCTAATGCTGCAGCACAGGCCACAGAAATATTTGCCTGAGGAAAGAAAGTGGTTTACTTTTCAGAAAAAAAATGGGTCTTTGAGCTAAGTGCAGATGTGGGAGGGTGGGTTAGGACACTGCAATGTGAAGCTCCTGTAATAGCAGGAGACACAACACTTGGACCTAAGCAGTTTCAAGACTTCCCAAAGCCTGAAATCAGAAATTACCATGCCTACTGGAGACAGCCCTTAATCACAGATTGTTCAGGTTTTAATTTAAAATCACCTCCTGTTCACATTTCCCCAGCTTTGCGTGCAGGGATCGTACCAGGTCCCAGCTATCTAAAACCTCTCCCACGAATGCCATGGTCCTGGCAGAGGCACAGGGGCCAGCTGGGCCTTGCAGGCTGGGTTTCATCCACCATTCATCCACGCTCCCTACAACACTGGAATCTACCTGCCTGGCACAGTCAAACCACCCTTCACCACATCCAGGGCACCCAGCAGGCACCATCCTCCCTTCGTGCCCTCCCTGTTAGGTGAGGTATCTTCTCACTGTGCCCCTTCACCTCCCTCCCTCCCCACGTGCCACCAGCAGGTGTTTTTACTGGAAACACGGTGGCACTCAGCCCTGTCACACCGGGATGGCTGTGGCCAGGCTGTGGCTGGGCACTGCTCCCATCACTCTGTCTGTACTGGCTGCTTCTCCCCAGTGACATCCACCCCTTCTGGTTCCTCTGAGCAGTGACTGCTGAGGGTTTTTGGTGGCCCTCACTCTGTGTCAGGCTGGCACAGCCCCTTTGGCTGTGCCTGGAGCATCTCCCCTTGCCCGGTGTGGGGCACACAGACACAGGCTGCTGATCCCAGCTGCCGTTCGCAGGGCAGTCCCACTGCACACGCAGTTCAGGTTTGCTGCAGCCTGTGGCACATCTGCTACTCAAAGGCACACACCTCTCTGGCTCAGCATCAAACAGCCCTGCCCCACTGCTCTGTGCTGCTCTCCCCGCAGCAAGAGCTCCCTCACAGCCTTCAGCAGCCTGAACACTCACATCCCAACAGCCCCTGTGGCACCCTGATGGGTTTCTGGGGGTTTTTGGTGCTTGATAGGCATCAGCTCACAGAAGTAAACACACCCAAGCTGCACTAGCAAAAATTCCCCCGAGATTATATAGGGGATTTTATTCAAGGGTGATTCTGGTTTAATCTTGCAGCTGGGCTTGCTGTGAACCTTTGGACTAGAGCACGTCCAAGTAACTCCACCTGCCTGGCTGGCTACATTAGGATATTGTTATAAAAAATGTCACTTTGACATTTATAATAAAACGTGCAAGTTGAATGCTGAAGGATGGCAGGGGGCCAGCACTGGGCAGCCATGGGGGAGGACAAGTGTCCCCTGCCTGTGCCAGTGCAGGTCACCCTGGGACAGGCAGCCCACCTCTGCTGGCACACAGGTGTGGTGGCACTGGAGGGGAGGATGCCCATGTGGCTGAACATAGGAGCAAGGATTGCTCTGCCCACACTGACACGCTCCAGTATGGCCACAACAGGCACAAGCACAGCCCGTGGTGCTGCAGCCAGGCTCCTGCCCTGTCCCAGCAACAAGCACAGCACCTACAGCAACACTACCCAAACGAGGACGGGGGAAAGCACATGCTTTCCTCCCTTGTGCTGCTTTTTGCTCTTTTCCTCTGCCTTTTGAAATTGCAGATGAGAAGAGTAAATATTGGAAGGTTATCCTTTGTATCTCATGATCAGATCACAAGCTAGCATGTGACTCGGGAGGGAAAAACAAGTCTTTCCAGCAGATGTCAAGGCAGCAAGCCGGCTCTGCTGACTGCTGTACCTTGCTGTCTGCAGCCAAAGTCAATTCCTGGTGCATCCTTGAGGTACAGAACCTCATGATTCATCAGGATTTTATTCTAATTAAAGAAAACCCAGATGACTTTCATTTTGGCTTTGCCTGTTTAGCAACTCTGAATGCAGTGTGTATATAAGGATAAACAGCAGCTTTCAGCCACTGTTTTGTAAACAGGCTCCAGCTCAGAAAGAGCAGGAGCAGTTTGGAGCCACCCTGTAAGTCATGTGCTGGGGGACTCAGCAAAAACCTCCCACTGGCCAAAGGGACTGGTCAGACTGGAGCCCGACAGCCTGCAAAACAGCCTGTGCTGTGCTCTGAAGGCTGGTGGGCACCAGGAAGCAGTTGCTCTACGGGAGCAGGGCAGCATCTCTCCAAAAGGGATGGGGTCGGGTGGTACCATGAGCTCGCTGCCCTCCCTCTTACAGCACATCGGGGTTTGCCCTCTGCCAGGGGCTGGGGCAAGGTGCTGCCAGTGCCCCAGCACACGGGGGAGCCGGGGGGAGCCAGGGGGGAGCCGGGGCCCCTTCCCCACCCCAGCACCAGGGTGATCAGTGCCGCTACCGCGGCCCCGTCCCATGATGGGTCAGCAGTTCGTGGGAAGTCAAAGGCTGAAAGCTTAAAAAAAAACCAAGTTACTTTCGCCAATTCCTTCCCCACAGGAAATAAGAATTGGAGCTGAGCTTTAGCAATTTGGGTTTGAGCAGACTTATCTCGCCTGGGGCCCGGGGTGGGTTTGTCTCGCCGAGCTCCTGACCGAGCATCCAGCCACAAAACCCAGCAGGGAAAGGACAGGAGAAGGGCAGGAAGGGTAGAGACAGGCAGGTGATGAGCAAAGGGGGTGGCTGTAGCTCTCCTGGAGCCCCACATCAGGAGGACTCTGCATGGACAAGAAAGGTTCTGACAGACCTTCCCTTCCCCACGAGGCTGACACAAAGAGCCAGCACATCAGATATTCCCACGGTCGCTGTCCTCATGGCCCAGCTCAGCCAGAAAAGCTGCTCCCAGTGCATGGGACCGGACAGTGGAACAAGGAAAGGCTTTTGCCCTTCCTTTGCCCAGGCTCCATGGACAATCAGAAGCTAATTTTAACCTGGCTCTTTCTTTTCCCCTGCAGAGGCGCTTGAATGGCTTTCCCCTCGCACACGGAAGCACAGGGAGCACGGACGCCGTCTCTCATTGTGATGGGAAAGGTTATCGGGTACGAAACAAAAGTGAAATCATCCACTGGCATTCCTGGGACCAAAATAGCTGCCTGCTTCCAGCACTGACGTTATCACAGAGGAAGGAAGGCTCCGGATACAGGCTGTCCCGCTCCAGGGCTCACGTAGCGACCCTGCAGCCAGCCACCACCACGGCTGGCTGTGAGCAGAAGCAAAATGAGGCACCCTTGCCACGGCAGATCAAAGATAACCTAGGGCACGAGGTCCCAAAGCTGCCATCGCTGCCAAGCAGAGCCTCACACGAGCATCACTGAGCCACAGCCCAGCAAAGAAAGAAGCTCATCTGCCTCATGCTAACGTTCAGGGCTAGAGCCCTCCTGGGGACAGCACGGACTGGGGAGAGCTGTGGCAGATGGACACTCCTCTAACAGGGCACTCTGCGAGCTGTGGGCCCTGCTGCCAGCAGCCTGGGGCTGTGGTGCCCTGCCTGCCCCATCTGCAGAACTGGGTCTGCACAGGGACATGGCCAGCACACGCAAGGCTTGGCTAGCAGTTCACTAAAAGCATCTTTGCTGTTGCACTTCTCTGGGTTTTTTCCTTAATGTTTTTTCCTCTTGCACAAATAGATCAAATCCAAGAACCAGCACAGCCACAGAGCCAAGTGTATCTATCAGGCCTCTCAGGACAGAGCCACTTAGGTGTTTCTCAACCGAAACTTGGCACAAAAGAGTGGCTTTCTGAAAGCAGAGGTTGCTGTCGGCCCACAGGGCTCCAGCATGGGGCTGCCCAGCATCATGTCCCTGTGCGAGGGGCCCAGCCAGGCAGGGCTGCCCCTGCCTCTGTCCCTCCCTTGCCTCCTGCCTTTTTGCATCCACTCCCATCAGGACGTCTGCAAGAAACGCCAGGAAAGCACCCAGGTCCAGGGGAACCCTGCTGCCACTGCTTCCAGGAACCTCCTGCCCCTCACACTCCAGGAAACACAACCAGCTGGGAAGTCCTTGTTTCAGTCTCTCTCCTGAAGGCAGGACTGGGCAGGCATGGCCCAGGCTGGCCCATTGCTAGCAGCACTCAGTGGAGGGGAGCTGGAAGGGAGGATTGCAGGGAGACACCAACACTGGTTGCTGCTCTCAGTCCTTCTCACCATCTGCTACTAAGCCAAAAGCCTGGGAAAGGGCTGCAGGGGCAGGCCAGGAAGGCTGTGGGTGCTTTGGAGATGGAGAAGGCAGGGACACCCAAGAGATCCTGCAGAGCCCAGAGGACATAGGAGGGGCTGAGAGGTGGCATGCTGGAGGTATGGCATCAGCCAGGATGTGGGGAGAGCAGGATTTGGGGAACCCAAATCTCCTCAGCAGCCTTCTGTGAAGCCCTTGGGACTTCCAGCCTGGAAGAGGAGCTCATGGACTGGACATCTGGGCTAAGAGGTAAACCTCCTCCAAAGCTTCAGAGCTTAAAACACCCTCCGTGTGAGAGCACTGACAGGAGCAAGGGGTGAGTCATGGCAGTGCTAAAGCTGAGAACCAAGAAACATGAAAACTAGGGGTAGATTTGACTTCCCTGAACACACAGTACAACATTTACCAAAATTATCCAAGGCGTTTTCCCAATGAGCTGAGCACTCCACTGCCTGCCAAACCCAGATTCTTCTCAGAGATTTAAGACTCTTCCTCCTTTGAATTACAGTAACGAACTAATACTTTGAGTGCCTCCAGCTGCCAGCAGCTGCCTTAGACTTAATTGCACCCAGGAGCCTTTCCCAGGAGCTGCAGAAGCATCCCACCCAGCCCAGGCAGCCAGAGCAGCCCAAGACACTGCAGATGCTGGTTCCTGCAGACCCAAGCAGGTCAGGAAACACGAGCCAGGCTGTCCATACGGACCCTGGCAGGGGTGGCAGAGCCACCAACGCAGGCTCCAGAGCTGCTTTCCTGGCTTTGTTGACCAGTAAAGCTTTATCACTGTTAAAACACCGTTTGTTGCTGTGACTTCCCCCCCCCCTTCTTAAATGTCAACTTGAAAAGAAAAATTCGGGAAAGGTCACTTACCAGAGAGGCTGGCACAGCTCCAGTCACTTGGACAAACACGTGTAGGGTCAGCTGCTGCGAGAGGGGATTTTAAACCAGCTATTTACCTGGCTGAACAAGCATTGTGTTTCTGCAGAAGGACGAGACCTTATGTACCTTGCAGGAGGCAATCAATCTCCTCACCACCCATCCATTGCTGCTGGGATCGTTAACTGTTTGGGACACCCAGGTGGAGAAGATGCTTAGCTCAGGATACCCAATTTCCTATTTAAAGGGGCATGAGCACCATGAGAGCCCCAGGCTTACCCTGAAGGAGCTGGGACGCTGCTAGCCTGACACTATGGAGAGCTACTCAGCAGCAGCCTCACTGGACCCCTTCCTCAGGGGGAACCTGCCGGGGCTGCTCTGCACCCCTGCATGGCAAGGGGCTGGTCACCTTTGGTTCTTCAGGCTAGTTGAGCCATTAATTCTGGGCTGGAAGCAAAGTGCCAGAGGCCCTGTTAGTGAGGAGCAGCTTTATCCACACGTGGGCACACACAGAGCAGATCAGAGCAAGGTGCACTGGGTCCCATTCTTAGGGCATCATGAGCAGAGACCTCGTGCTCCCTTCCCTCCTGCTTCCCCAGGTGGTAAAAAAGAACAGCAGCAACATCCCTGAAAACTACAGCTCCATCAGAAAAACCCGCAGCTACCCAAAGGCACAGGTGGCAAGGGGCTGCTTTCGCAATGCAGTCAGCAGGTGTGCTGATAAGGAGCAGTCCCGACAGGCACAGCCCCGTGGTGCCCTTTATCTGCTGCCTCTGCACTTCATCTCAGCAGGTACTTTTGCCTCTCACCTGCTGAGTTTCTACCCCACTGCTGAATGTGCTGACTGCAGCCAAGTCAAGGATTTGACTAAAATAATAAACCACTTGTCTTCCTGTCCCAGCCTTCCCTATGGTTTCTCAACAAGGGAAACTTCAGAATTCTGTTGAACAAAATCGGTTGGTTTTTGCCCTTGTTTATAAGCAGTATGATATTTATGACTTGCCCAGAGAGCTCCAGAGCTCAGTAGTCCCTAAACTATCACTCCACAGCCAGATGAGTCTGCTGCAAACTGGGCTTCCAAACCACCACCAGCTGAACACGCTTGGATGATCAAGGCACAATCTCCATCCCCTCAGCATACTCTCACTGCTCAGCATCCTTCCTGTGATGCCTTAGGTTTTAACTTTTATATTTTCAAATTCTGTACTGCTTAGAGTGTAACTCTGAAGTTCCTTGTAGCCTGTAATTCCTGCTCTCTCGTACTGGGCAGACATAACAAAGCCTCTCCAGGCTTTGCCTTCAAGGACAACCAGGCTGTTTTTAGGCCCAAAATGTGTAAACTAAAGATTCTAAGGGGGGCAAGCTGAGGGGAGTTACATCGCTAAAACTGGGGCTTTAATTGGAGAATTAACCCTGATATGCAAATGGTCCAAACCTATAAAAGTGTGAAGAACTCGTGACCTGGGGTCCATCTTGGGGTCCAATTTTTGGAAGCAGCCTCTGGCTCCCCCAGGGTGTACCTTGAAGGCCCTTCAAATAAATACCTGTCTTTATTCCCTTACTCTTGTCTAGTCTCTGTTTCTAGGTGGCTGCAGGAGGCATCACCTGCACCCAACACTTCTGCGAGGGCCTGGATGAGACCATCACCTCCACAAGCTGGGAAAGCTGGAGTCACTGCAGAGGACTGGCACCATGCCCACAGCAGGCAGGGAATGGCTCTGCAAGTGCCTGCTTCACGGTGAAGCCCTGTGGCCACGCTTGCTGAGCAAGTTCCCGGCAGCAGCCCCGGTTTCAGCGGGGAGGAGAGTGTGCTCCTGCCAGACCTTCAGCAGCCCCAGCTCATTCTCCAGAGGGATCAAGCCACGCTGCATGCCAGGCCAGACCCAGGGATTTGGCATAAGAACTCTTCCCACAGCAAAACAGGCACTCACTGCCTGTGATCGAGTTTAGCTCAGCTGACAGTGCTTAGTCCCAGATAAAAGCTGAGCATGCAGCCTTACTCAGGACAACGCCGAGGCTGTGGGCACCTGAAGGCTCATGATGACCCTGTAAGGAATCCAGTGGCAGCCGGGGACCCCACGCCAGCCCCATCCCAAAGAGCCAGCTCTGCTGGAACCCAGCAGCTCGTTCCTGGGTGCAGGGCACAGCTCTGTGGCTCCTGGCAGCCACGCGAAGGGGACGCGGCCGTGCGAGGTCAAAGGCGTGAGGGCTCTGCTCAGTGGGAAACCACCACCATGAGGCTGTCAGAAGTTCAGCTAGACAGAAGAACTGTCAGCAGTGGGAAAAGGGCAGCTGCTGGTCCTGCCAGTAAAAGCAAAAAAAAAAGGAGAAATCAGCCCACCACGGCTTCCGATCGGATGTGACAGCGCTGTCTGAGGTCCTCAGCAAACCAAGTCTGTGTTGCAAGCGCAGCAGGAGACCCAGGAGCTCCCGAGTCAGGGGAAGTGGAGAGCTCCAGGGCTGTGGGGAAGTCATTGAAGCCACCTAAAGCACTCCTGAATCTGCAGCAACCCACAGCCAGCTCTCTGTGCCTGCTCACACACACCTCGGGAAGCAGCCCAGGTCCTGGTCACACGTGTGCCACAGCCCTGGCAGTGCTCGTGTCCCGTCCTGGCAGCCTTCCCCGAGCAAGGGCTGGGCTTTTCCGAGAAAACCAGAGACAGATTGTTCCGTATAGCTGGGGAAATGAAGAGCCTCTAGCATCCCCGTGCTGGCCAGGGAAGATGGCTGCAGGCAGCCTCTTCCCAAACTGAGCAAAACGTTCCCACCAGGCCCCCCAAGCCCTTGGAATAATTCAGTTTTTGTGGAATCCAGTCACTTTAAAAAAAAAAAGTAAAAACAACACAGAAAACCCTTCCCCAGGCTTGCAGCAATATTTTGTCTGTAAATAATCTAGAGAGCAAGGTCACATTCCCAAGTGAGCACAGTGTGGGGAGGGTGGGCAGGGGGCAGAGGGGGATGAGGAGCAGGGAATGCACAACCCCCAGGCACAGCCAGGCTGGGGACAGGGAGAGCAGGAAAAGGGGGCTGGGGGGAGGAGGCAGAGCACAAAGGGGCTCGGGGGGTAAGAGGCAAGATGATTTCACCTTTCTTTTCCCCAGCTGTCCCTGAAGCAGGGACAAACGCCACCTCCATCCTCCCACACTTCAGCACATCCCACAGCTGGCAGGATGGTGGGTGGCACAGAGCCGAGCAGGGCTCTGCCCGCCCCGCTGCCACTTGGGTGGCAGCACCTCGTGTGGGCACGAGTGGCCCTGCTCACCGGGGAGCATCCTGCACCACTGGGGCACTGCTGCTGTGATGGCACCACGAGCAGCAGTCCCGGGGGAGCTGTGGCTGGCCTGCCCCAGTGCTCCCTGCAGGGCTGGCACCGACGTGCCAAGCTGACACCCCTGGCACTCACTGAGTTTGTGCCAAGGGCACTGAAATCCAGGCTTTTCTGGATTGCTGCTGGAGCAGGCTCTCTGTGGCAGCCCCAGGATGGGCACCAGCACTGCCCACAGCTGCTGGCCAGGCCCCAGAATGGGCACCAGCACTGCCCACAGCTGCTGGCCAGGCCCCAGGATGGGCACCAGCACTGACCACTGCTGCTGGCCAGGCCCCAGGATGGGCACCAGCGCTGCCCAGTGCTGCTGGCCAGGCCCCAGAATGGGCACCAGCGCTGCCCTGTGCTGCTGGCCAGGCCCCAGTGTGGGCACCAGCACTGCCCAAAGCTGCTGGCCAGGCCCCAGAGTGGGCACCAGCACTGCCCACAGCTGCTGGCCAGGCCCCAGAGTGGGCACCAGCACTGCCCACAGCTGCTGGCCAGGCCCCAGAATGGGCATCAGAGCTGCCCACAGCTGCTGGCCAGGCCCCAGAATGGGCACCAGCACTGCCCACAGCTGCTGGCCAGGCCCCAGAATGGGCACCAGCACTGCCCACAGCTGCTGGCCAGGCCCCAGAATGGGCACCAGCACTGCCCACAGCTGCTGGCCAGGCCCCAGAATGGGCACCAGCACTGCCCACAGCTGCTGGCCAGGCCCCAGAATGGGCACCAGCACTGCCCACAGCTGCTGGCCAGGCCCCAGAATGGGCACCAGCACTGCCCACAGCTGCTGGCCAGGCCCCAGAATGGGCACCAGCACTGCCCACAGCTGCTGGCCAGGCCCCAGAATGGGCACCAGCACTGCCCACAGCTGCTGGCCAGGCCCCAGAATGGGCACCAGCACTGCCCACAGCTGCTGGCCAGGCCCCAGAATGGGCACCAGCACTGCCCACAGCTGCTGGCCAGGCCCCAGAATGGGCACCAGCACTGCCCACAGCTGCTGGCCAGGCCCCAGAATGGGCACCAGCACTGCCCACAGCTGCTGGCCAGGCCCCAGAATGGGCACCAGCACTGCCCACAGCTGCTGGCCAGGCCCCAGAATGGGCACCAGCACTGACCACTGCTGCTGGCCAGGCCCCAGTGCCCAGCTGCACCCTGCCAAAGGGCAGCTCCCCAGGACAGGGATGTGGCTCTCGCCCAGCTGGGCTGTGCCAGCTCGGGCAGTTCAAAGCCCTTTGCCAGCCGTGTGAGAAGGGGAGTGGGGCACTCTGGAAACCACCCACAGCCCAGATCGAGCACGGAGCAGATGGCAGAACAAACAGCGCCGGGATTTCTGTTTCACATAATCTTTCGCCCTGCTCACTCCCACGCTTAACCTTTTCCTCCCATGGAGCAGGCCTTCGCTTGGAAAAAGCGACCAGAAAACCTGGAAGGGTTTCAGAGTGGCAGGTGTTCTGCTCTGAACATCACTAAGGACAACACACAAGACCTCAAGAGGACTTTTCTTTAAAAACAGACACAGGCAAGATTTGTGCTGTTTTGTGCCTTTTTCAAGAGAGTTTATGAGTAATTATTTTTTTTTCCTTTTTCTAGATGAGGAGAAGGGTGATGCTGCTATGGCAGAGAGAACTGGCAGTGAGAACACTTAAGGATGGTGGGTTCTTCACGCCTCAGCTGTGAGTGACCTGTGCTGAGCAGCAGCCCTGGCAGGAGGGGTGCCCAGGCTGGGACTGCCAGTCAGGCACTGCAGGTCTGTGTCCTTCAGGGCACGTAGGCAATTTGGGGGAAAAAAAAGAAAAAAAAAAAGGGGGAAAATATTTAAACCTTGCACATTTTATAGTCTACTCAGAGCCAGAAAGCTCAGGGGTTTCTGTGGAGTTTTGGGATGGAAACCACTTATGTCTGTGTGGCTGCTGGTCACTGCTTCCACAGCCCCACACCCATCACAGGGACACTGCCACAGCCTGTCACAGCCCAGAGGTGCCACTTGGCAAGGGGCTGTGTGAGGACCCAGCACAGCCCAGGCAGAAATCAGAAATCCAGCCCCTCCTCGGCAGCGCTGGCACCTGCCTGGAAATGCCACCAATGCAGCCTGGGTATGAAATGCTCAGGGAACTGATGCCTTAGGTTTTAACTTTTCTATTTTCAAATTCTGTACTGCTCAGAGTGTAACTCTGAAGTTCCTTGGAGCCTGTAATTCCTGCTCTCTCGTACTGGGCAGACATAACAAAGCCTCTCCAGGCTTTGCCTTCAAGGACAGCCAGGCTGTTTTTAGGCCCAAAATGTGTAAACTAAAGATTCTAAGGGGGGCAAGCTGAGGGGAGTTACATCGTTAAACTGGGGCTTTAATTGGAGAATTAACCCTGATATGCAAATGATCCAAACCTATAAAAGTGTGAAGAACTCGTGACCTGGGGTCCATCTTGGGGTCCAATTTTTGGAAGCAGCCTCTGGCTCCCCCAGGGTGTACCTTGAAGGCCCTTCAAATAAATACCTGTCTTTATTCCCTTACTCTTGTCTAGTCTCTGTTTCTAGGTGGCTGGAGGAGGCATCAGAACCTCATGGCTTGTAGGCTCCCAGTATAATTATGCTGCACATTTAAATCTCTGCAGGATATCAGGAAACAAGCATTTGCCTTGCCTGTCAAGCACCATCAGCTCCCAGCTGCCACTGATCACGGCAGCACCGTTTTACAAGGTTATTTTACACACCACTGCTGGAATTTGTTCTCACTCATGCATCATAATCATTAGACAGTCATCCAACACCCCCCACCCAGCACAGCACCCCGCATCCTTCACGGGCCTGTGCTTGGCACCAAGAGGCAGCCATGCCCCTGCTGCCAGGGGCAGGACAGCACTGGATGCATCCCAGGCAGGCTGCTGGAACCTCTGGGAACACATCCTCTGTCTGAGGAGAGGGAGAAGGCCCAGGCTGGTGGGGGCACAGAGCAGCCATGTCCAGCCAGAGGAGAGGGAGGGTCCAGCCTGTGCCCAGAGGTTGGGTGAGGAGAGCTTCTGCTGGCAGTTCCCAGGGAGAGAGGAGTTAACACCATCTGTCCTGCACCCACTCCTCACCAGAGCCACATGGCTCTGCCTGGAGTTTAGGAGTTCCCAATGAGCTCATCATAAAGCTACATAATTAACATTTCAAAATTAATTACAACAGCCTGGGATTCTCCTAAAGACAATAATAGCTACAAGGAAGAAGCCAAGCAGCCATTAGCTAGCACACTACAAACAGGGCTCTCTCCAGGCTTTGATGGAGCCAAGTGGTTTTGCCCTTTTACTATAATGCATTGCAAATTAAAAGTGCCAGCAAAAAGTCCTGGCTTTGGTGCCAGGCTGCAGAGCAGGCTGCCCAGAGCAGAGCTCCAGCTGCCATGGCCAGTCCCCCCGAGGTGCCATGCAGAAATCTCCCCTGTGCTTAGGCTGAAGCAGGCCACCCTTCCCCACACACCCTCCTAAGGGGACAAGCCACATGTGATAACAAGAAAAAGACAGTCCCAGATGGTGTGAGCAGGGTGTGGGGCTCCTGCTGTTACTCACCGTGTGCTGAGCTGTTCAGAGACAAACAAAAGAGCAGGTTGGGTCAAACACCAGAACTCCCTCAAGTGAACTGTACTCACAGGTCAGAGTCATTAAAGGGATGAATGCAGAAAGCACAGACTTTCTGCAGTGGCTCTCTGCACACAGGCTTTTCCAGGGCCCTGCACTGCAGTCTCTCACTACAGACCACCACAGATTCACTCATCCCCCACAGCGTGGCCCCAAGTGAATTAAAAGCAGTCATTTTAACAGGTTTAACTCTTAACGGAAAGAAATGTGCAACACACAGCAGCTTGGGTGAACATCCAGAAAGCATGAGATTGCCAGTGGGCAAGTATCAGTTCCAGTGCCAGGAACTTACCACAGGCTGGGCAGGAACACAGAGCCTGTTTGAAAAGAGACTCCTCTGACAAGGAAAGCCAGGTCCTCTCTTCCACCTCTCATTTGAATTAAACAAATAGACCAAGCCCAGGCAGAGAAAAAAAATCCAACAAAATGACCTCGTTAGTTCAGCACGAAGTTGATTTTTAGACTTCCTGCATTTGACTGCAAGTAAATCAGGATTTTATGTTTTTATTTTTAACTCTGTTCTCATTTAAAAACTTCAGTTAGTGACAGGATAATTGTTAACAGTTTGAAGATAACATTTAAAACCGTTCCTAATAATGGCAGCATTTAAGAAGTAATTACACTGACACTTTTTAAACCTGAAAGCAAGTAATTTCCCAGCTGTGCCTGCTCTCCCCACACAGCATTTTGTCCTGGCAAGGACAACCCAGCTTGAGTCTGGTACAGAAAGCAGCCGGAGAAACAGAAGTGAAACCCAGAAGTTTGTTCTCATTATCTCAACAGAATGAGCACAAGAAGTGAAATTACGTGAATAAATGCTATGCACTTGACCTTTTTTCTTTCCAGTGATTCTCTGGGGGGTTTTTTGGCTGTCCAATTGCTAAGTCATTTGTAACAGGGCTCTCCTGTCCTAGGCTGGCTTGGGTACCACCCTGCAGGTGAGTGTGCATGGGCAGAAAAGGGCACAGCAGCAGCACCAATTCCTCCAGTGCGAGGTGCCAGCCCAGATTGTTTGCATACCAAAGAAAAGCAGCTCACCAACTGCTGTACAAAACCATCCTGCAGCTCATGTTTTCTCAACAGTGCCTCATTTTTTCCAAGTCAAAAAGAAACCCACTGGCCCGTTCAGCACTCTCAAGAAGCCTCATGAGTAAATTGCTTTTTCCTTCAATGAGCAGCTGGGCTCCTGCAACAGCACTGCAACCTTGGCCCGTGGGTACAGTGGGTGATGCCCCTTCAGAAGGGAACTGGGTAGAGAGCAGGTGCAGCGCCAGCAGGTGACACTGGCAGCTCCAGTGGGACCAGTATGAGTACCACCACACACTGGGAGTGCCGCCTTGCCCATCCCTCAGCCCTGCAAAGCTCTGCACACGCAGCACAGCAGGGAAAACTCCAAACTGCTGGGAGCAGCCAGGCGATGGAGAGCCCTGGCAACACCTTCACTCCTGTTCCCTGAGATGCAGGACCCTGGCAGCACCTTCACTCCTCTCCTGTTCCCTGAGATGCAGGACCCTGCCAACACCTTCACTCCTTTCTCTTCCCTGAGATGCAGGACCCTGGCAGCACCTTCACTCCTCTCCTCTTCCCTGAAATGCAGGACCCTGGCAGCACCTTCACTCCTTTCTCTTCCCTGAGATGCAGGACCCTGGCAGCACCTTTTCTCCTCTTCCCTCAGATGCAGGACCCTGGCAGCACCTTCACTCCTCTCCTGTTCCCTCAGATGCAGGACCCTGGCAGCACCTTCACTTCTCTCCTCTTCCTTCACATGCAGGACCCTGGCAGCACTCGGTGCCATGGAGCTGCCCAGGGCTCTGCAGGCACTGGCACAGAGGGGCCCAGCAGAAGCTGCAGCAGTTGCCATGTGCTCATCCATCTGCAGATGGGATGAGCCCACTGCAGCCACCACAAGCCCGGCAGCAGAGCAGTGATGGAGAGCCAAAAGCTGCCGTGAGGATCAGACACAGCCATGTACTGAAACACCACCTACTCCCCTTCTGCATTTAAAGGAAGGAACCACAGCATCTTGCTTCCCTTTTCTGAGGCAGAAAAGCGGATGAGCAGCAGTTTTCAATTGAAAAATACATTACTTCATTGAGATAAAGTGTCAGGCTGAAACTGAAATAAACATTTTTTTAAAAATCACAAGTCATGCAAATGTTAGTCTGAACTGCCCTGAAATCAGTGGGGCTTCGGTGATTTAAGTCCTGCTTTTCAATTCTACATCCCCACATCAGCAGAGAGCAGCCTGGGGAGCATGGCCCTGGCTAGGACGGGCAGTTACCCCCTTGTGCCAGGGTCCAGCAGCCTGGGCCATGCCCCCTGCTCTCAGGGGACCAAGCACAGGCTCCCAGCAGAGACCAGAGCAGCCTGGCTCCAGGCACTATTGCCACTCGCTGCAGAGCTGCACTGCAGCCTCCTGACTCAGCCTTGCAGCTTTCCTGGCTCTTAGAAAGCCCACTCCCAGCTTCTCCCAGGCCAAAACAGTGGCAGATGCTCTTCAAGCTGCACTTTGGAAAGGGTCAGGTTTACACCAAAAGCTGATGTGACTTTGTTAAAGGACATTTCCAGGCTGGGTTTGTTGGGTTGGTTTTTTTTTCACTTTTCCAGAGCACACTGTAAAAGCCAGCATAATATCCTCTCTGCTATTGTTTTTGTGGGGCCTGCCAGATCAGATTACACCGAAAATCAAGATACAGATATTTTATCTTTGTTCTCTTTGGCACGGGAGAGACATTTGACCTCTGTTTAGAGCATTTCTTGCCCTGTCGTTTCCCATGCTTTTCATCACATATCCCCCTAAGCATCCCACATTTTAGAAACTACTTTCACTTCCCAGGACCAACCAGCTCACTCCCACTGTAGACAAAGTTTCGGGCACTGCAGCCTCCTGGATGACTGGAAGCAGATGCCCAGAGCATTCAGCTGCCACACACAGGCATCGTCCCTGCAGGAACTGGAGAGAGGAACCGAGCACAGCCCTGCACCATGGACCTTTAATCCTTTTGCTGAGAGGAGGCAAGCTGGAGTTTAGAGAACTGGAAGTTGGAGAACAAGCAGACGTTTATTCAGAGCCAGCAGCACGAGGGGGAGGACCACCAGCTCCTTCCTGCCCCCGCGGGACTTACCGTCCCTGAATGTCCCTTTTTGTCCTTCTCCCCACATCTGTGGCCAGCCAGCACAACGCTGCTCTGTCCAGAGCAAGGCCGTGGCCACCACACGCCTGCCCCAGGGCCCAGGGGCCAGCGGAAGGAGAAGCAGGGTGGCCACTGCCAGCCACGGTGATGCTGAGCTGGATGCCAGGCTGAGCTTTCCCAAGAGGAAGTCGGCTGCCCACCGAGTGCTCTCCCCACCAAGGGGGACCCTCTCAAAGGGCAGAGCTGTGGGCCCACAGGCAGCCAGGGAGAGAGGCTGAACAATGGACATTGCAGCATTTAACAGGCACCAGAGCCCCCAGCTTGGAGACAGGGGCAGGAGACCACCTTCTAAAAGAGTGAAGCCCAACACCCTCAAAGATTACAGCTGCTCAGAATGACTAATCCAAGAAGGCTGAACTCCACCAACCCAGTGCACAGTTGTCATCATAACACGTATCAGAAACTCCAGTTTCAGCAAGAAAGCACACACGTGTGAGAGAGGCAGCAGCAAGTCTTGGCAGAGAAGGAACAAGAGCTCTGTCACTCTCTACAAGCAGGAGCAGCTCTCAGAGGAGCCTGACTGCAGCCAGCTGTCTTGGTAAACTCTGGAAAGCTTTGGTGTACAAAACCACCAGGTTGTTTCCAGTCAAGGTGGTGAAGATGGACCTTTTGGACAGGATTTTCCCCTCAGCTCTGGTTTGGACTGCAGGACTGCATCGAAGGCTGGTATCAAACTGCTCTGGAGCTGCACAAGTCCTCGTCTCAGGTCACAGCACCAGCAGTACAGTGAATACACACTGATGCCTCCAGGTAACCACCAAAACACTCACTGTCTGAGCACCATCACCCATCCGAGCTAATAATCAGAAAGGTTTTGTAAAATAAAAATACTTAACATTTATTTACTTTTGAAGTCAACATACTAAAATTGTATACGTTGTGAGTGACACAGGAACATTATTTAAAAGCTACCAGAAACATAAGGCAATTTGTACAACCACTGAAAGAAATACACAGCATTTTGAAAACAGAGTGAAATATTACTCAAACAAGACAATGCTTGATACGCACTAGAGTGACAAGAACCAGCATTAAGTTTTAAACAAAAATAAAGATGTCATGGCTACAAGTATTATACAGTGATAAATACTTCAAAAATATATTAAGATATATGGAAATTCTCACTTTGTAAGGGAAATCCAGAGAAATTCCAGCCTCCACTGGATTTCAATATACCAATTAAGGTTTAATATTTAAATTCTTTTCCTTTCAGTAGGAACCAGTACTGCAGCCATTACTGTCCTGTATCAATACCTACCTTCTTGTAGTGTAATGAAATCAGCCTTATGTTACATTAAGCCCTAATGCCTCTTGCATCACAGGCACCAATTGCTCTAAATCAACAAATGAGTTGCCTTTTGAGTACAAGTGCTGTGCACCACGTTTGAAGCCATAAAGCACGTTAGACCACAGCCAACGTTCTCCCACTTTACAGCATTAATGAACGTGGGTTCCAAGACTTGCCTCCACGTAAACAAGACGTCTTGAACAGAGGGTTTAGTAGCAAGCCCACCATAACGTTTTCCTAGCATAACATCAAGCACTCAGAAGTTACAGTACATGAACCATGCTAAAGTTTAGGTTACACCTTCGAAAAAGAAAGTCCGGAAGATGTTCAGAGACACTGGGTTTTGAACATGCACAAGTAGTGCTCTAGTACACATCTGTCTGTGCCGTTACTGGGTCGCGAGTGAAGCAGTTTATGGCCAAGGATTTGGAGAGGCAGTTTTCTGAGCCAGTTTAAAAATATAGACTTCTTCTTAGAGGGTCTGTTCTATAGAAAATAAAGTGAAATCTGGTAAATTGTCAGTTTTGAGAGTACTTTCCCATGGCACCATCCAGTCCGTGGGCCTACCGCACCAAGAGAAAAGCCAATCCTGCCATGCCGATGCCCGCCGCAGCTGCCACGATGGCATTGCCAATGGTGCTGCTCTGCTCAGCCGCCTCCGAGCCGTGTCTGCCGAAGAAGCGACAGAAACCATCCTGCAACAGCAAGAGAAAGGACACGTCAGTTGCTTAGCTCGCAATTAACCGGATTTCTTTAACCAGCGGCCTTTGAGCACAGTTTCATCCTCCCAGCTCAGCCTCTGTCAGCTGCAGAAGTCTCTGTTTCAATCATGAAAGTCTAAGCCTTGGGCCCAGGCAAAAACATTTTGCGAGAGCCTTTGCACAAGGCAACTGAAAGGAGTAGCTACAAGTGTTTGTACACTTTGCTCAACAGACAACTGGAGACTTCCTATCGAGATGCTCAGTGTGTCATTACATTATTTTTGCCCTTTTAGGCGAGTTTCTGATGGAAGTTGCCAGCATTGTTCCTCCTCATGTAAGTTTCAGAAAGCATCTAAAACACAGGATATGGAAATTTCCACTTTTAAGACAGGAGCCCAAAGCCAGTCCCATCTCAGTGGATGTGGGACTGATTACACACGCTCTTGGAAGGGCCGGGTGGACACTGCTCAGAGCTGACCTATGACAGAGCAAAGCTGGCAGCTGCTCTCCCAGATCATTGTGATAATCAGAAGTGGCAGCAATACAACTCCAGATGGTCGTGTTTGAACTCTGCTCCGCAGATGTCTATGTAAACAAGTTATACTCCTAATTTCTTCCGGAACTTTGCTCTTTACACTTTAATTTGTGCGAACAGGCCATCTGATTTTGCCGATTTTGCCAAGTGACAGAGTATGCTGCAGCCAACCACGACACTGTTCTGTGTGGTCAGAAGGACCAGTGACCACTGGAAAACCAAGTTCATTTTGGTCTCTGGAAAAGTCAACGAAACCAGTGGCTACTTCCCCTCCTTTCTATTTTTAGTGCTTATTTGTACTGACATCAAGTATTCCACTAGGACTGGAAATAGGAAACGAGCAGCTCTGTGGGATAGCTGACATTTTGTTCAGAAACGCAGGCAGAGCTGCACTGACGCCTCAAAAGCTGTACCTTCGAGTGTGCATCTCGAGGGGCAAAAAACCCGCACCTTCCCCAGGCCCGACCTGACCTGGGACAGGCAGGAACAAGAGCCGCAGGTCGGGAGGGTGGGTGCCTTAATGCACAGCTGTTCTTAACAACAGCCACAGGTTTGTGCTCACACCTGCGAGAGGACCCGTGCCAGCCTGCTCGCCGAAATGCGCAGGCTGTGGACCCGAGGGGAAGGCAAACCTCGCTCCCTCACCCAGCAGCATCACTCCTGCGGCTTCAGGAGGCTGCATCCGAACGGGGCCGTGCGAGAGCACCCGGATGGATCTGGCTACAGCACAGCACTGGGCACCCGCAGGCAGCCCAATGGCCCAGCACACACCGCGTGTCGCGATGGCCAGCAGCCCCTGGGGACACACCGCGTGTGACCATGGCCAGCAGCCCCCGGGGACACACCGCGTGTGGCCATGGCCAGCAGCCCCTGGGGACACACCGCGTGTGACCATGGCCAGCAGCCCCCGGGGACACACCGCGTGTCGCGATGGCCAGCAGCCCCTGGGGACACACCGCGTGTGGCCATGGCCAGCAGCCCCTGGGGACACACCGCGTGTGACCATGGCCAGCAGCCCCTGGGGACACACCGCGTGTGGCCATGGCCAGCAGCCCCTGGGGACACACCGCGTGTG
>VZRV01006684.1:372333-396618 GCA_013398115.1 Falcunculus frontatus | reverse complement strand
GGGCGGGCCCTCAGCCCGGCCCGGCCCGGCCCAGCCCGGCCCGCCCCGGGCGCTCCCCTCCTCCGGGGCGGGGCCGAGCCGGGCACGTTCCCATCGGGAAGGGATCCGCCCGCATCCCTGGAAAGGCGGCTGCGGCGGGTTGCTGCGGGCCTCCCTGGGCAGCCGGGGGAGATGTTCAGTTATCGGGTGCTGGCTCTCAAATACTTGTTTTAATTCCTTTTGGGTTTTGTCTCTGTTCCACGTTAGTGGCCCGCCCGAACCTGTATTCTTTGCATCAAAGGAGATGTAGGTTTTCCAGGGTCATGGGGTGAGTGCGCTGTGTATTTACCCAGCAAATGCACTGGCGTTTGCTTTTTGATGAGCACATCGGCAGAAATCAGGATTAGGACCTTCGTGGTGCAAAGGTCGGGCCCTCCACACTGCTGGTGTAAAGTGAAGCGGCTGAGAACAAGGCTGGCCGAGCGGTGGCATCGGCACAGCACACGGAGCTGGCCCGGGGGGACACCTCCCCTGCACCCCCGCGGGGCCCTGGCAGCTCCGAGCACCACCAGCTGCTGCAGGGCTCCCACAAATACCCGTAAATACCCATAAATACCCATAAATACCCATAAATACCCGTAAATACCCATAAATACCGCCTCGACCCCACGGCAGGCCCGGGTACGCCCCTTGGCGTAGGTGAGGTGCTGATGGTGGCCCGGGCAGAGCGCGGCTGTGCCCGCACTGTCCCAGCACAGCCCCGCTATGGCAGAGGCACTGCCACCGCCGCTGTGGCACCGGGGCACGCTCTCACCTCTGGGCCCGCAGCCGGCCCAAGGTGCCCAACGCGTCGGCACAGGACTGCTTGGCTTCACTCCATCTGTCTTGAGATACAGCTGTCTCCATTTTACATCCCCATTAGAAAATCTAAAAATAGGTGGTTGGAATCAATCCTGTTGCAATTTCTCAGATCGCTATCGGGAATTGGCCTGATCCCTTAGAGTCCCTCCTAAGGCAAACTTCAGTTCTACATCCCCCTATTTGGCTTTTGTTTTGAAGCAGGGAAATACAGTCTGTTTATGTGCTAGAGCAGTAGCTGGAATGAGATCTTTACTTTTCACAAGAGCTTTACACACATGCTTTAAAACTATTTTTCCTTATGATTGTTACTCCTGGAGCAGGAATTTCCTATTGCATTCCTCACAGCAGGAGTGCAAGAGGGAGAGGCTGCTCTTTCTCTAGCAATATCCTTTTCCACCCTTCCTGTTTATACAGCATTTTTGTTTAACAGGACAGAGCCGTCCGATAGTGCCGGCCCCAGCTACAGCTCCCTTCTCTCCACACGTCTGTGGAATGGAGGTGTCTCTGACACAAACAGCTTGACATACCAACAGGGAAGTCTAAAAACGCTGGGTTTTCCAAAGCCTCCCCGGGCAGCCTTTACTGAGTAAAAAATACAATGGGTACTTCAGTGTCCCGTTCCTCAAAGTGTCATTTATCTGATGGGAAGTTGAGGCCCATCCTGGTTCGTGTTTTCACCATTACCTCAGGAACAAAGAGGTGATTTTCACAGGTGGCAAGCCCATGCACCCCAACACACAAGTCCAAAACCCACAGCATTTCTCCGTGCAAGAACAGAAGTGCAAGATGCAATGTCAGACTCATTCTCACTGTATCTGGTGACACTTTGGGCACTGATGTCACTCAGAACAAGCTGGCTCAGCACTTTCCCCAGCCCCTCAGAAGAGAGGAAATGAAACCTAAATGCACCTAAACTAAGAAGGTGCTTTTTTCAGTGACTAAACTGAGCACTTCCACCAGGCACCTTCAGGCTGACCATAAAAGCTACACTGAAGTGGACAGCTGGCCACGGCTCAGTTCTCTCCTGACAAGGCAGAAAGCTGAACTGCTGCACTTCCAGGTGATCTGCACATCTGGCTGACCCAAACAGTGACAGCCCGAGCCCTCAACAGCATCTCAGTGCCCAGCTTTTCACTGGCATCCTGCTGCAACACAAGGAGCTCCCACAAAACACATACTCTGCATTTTCCAGTTCATTCCTGGGTATGGCAATAAGGATCTGGAAAGAAAAAATACGTTAGCTGTGATCCTTCTGAGCAGGAAAACTATCTGAATTCTGGCCTCCTGAATGCAGGGGGAGCTGAGATGGCGTTTCAAATACTTTCAAGGGCTGCTCACTCCCATTTGCTATGGCTCACCTTGGGTATTTGCAGAAGATATTCCAGAAGCAATTTTCTGGTAGATCTGGATTTTACCAGAGATTTTTGCAGGAGAAATCATTTAAGAAACTGTGTGGTGCAGAAAGTGAATGTCAAAAAAAAGAAAAAAAAAAGCTACCATTACAAATACCTAAACAATGGGAAGAACTACTACATACATATTCTCAATATGTAAAATACAATTTATTGTATTTAGGCTGTTCATAAGTATCAACACAATGTATTATGTTTGAAACAAACATCTCGCCAATAAATACTATCTAAACATTAATATTAATCTTTTGATCAAATGTGTACAGTGTATTGACTCAATATTGCACAGTGAGTTCTATATGACATTTCCATAGTGCATTCAGTTTGTTACAGGGATAGTTTGCCACAAATATTGCAAAGCATCAGAGTTGACTTTTCCAAGTGAAAACAGCTGACCTATTCCATTAGGGATGGAAGGCTGGTATAAATGTCAGTGTCTTAGGTTACCTGGTTATGGATTCACAGAACCTAATGTTTTCATGGATGAGGAGACTTTGTTTCTAATATGATTTTTATACTGTTGTAAAAAAATCCCACTTGCAAATAGAACGAGGATATTATCATCAAACCCCAGTGACCAGTGAGCTTGTAAACAGTTTTGTTCCAGTAAGCTTGTTTTCTCCTGTTCCAATCTAAATATAAATCATATATTTGATATATTAAGAGCTGTACCTCACCACTTGCATTTCAAAGGCCAGGCTGTGCCAGCCCCCAGCATTACTCCAGCTCTTTGTTCTCATGTTCCTCTGCTCAGGTTAGACTCAGTACTTGTTGGTAGAGCAGAGCTGACACACTCTAGTCCCGACAGTTTTCAATGTATGAATGTAGATATAATCTCACAATGGTTCTATAATTAATTGTATCTCGTCTTTATCTGATGAAATCTTGATTCTACAGCATCACTTCTGTGTGGGGTGGTCCTGCCAGTCTGTGTGGCATCCCATGCTCACACAGAGGGCCGTGCTGCTCCCCTGAAAACCAGGGACTCCTGGATCAGACGGACTCCTGTGCTCTGGCCAGCACAGTCTCAAACACTGTGAGCCTGTGGCTCACAGCAGATTTTCAACAGCTCACTGTTATTCATTCTCAAGTCCAGCTATGACAAAACCACGTCCATGGCAGTGGGAGATGACTGTTAGAGTAAGGACTGTACGATTTGACCTGTATTTGCATGAACTGACAACTGCTCTGACGTTGCAGAAGGACCTTAAAATGGGTATATACTGCTTTGATATACATTGAAGCTACATTGCCTTGCCAAAGTTGTATGAACTGCTCAAAATGCAAATAAGAATCATGGTCATAGAATGACTGTGACTGACTTGGAAAAGGTTTGACCATCAGTATAATGGTGCTTAATGCTTAGCGTGTAGTATCCCTTAGTGCTTAGCATGTAGTATTTCTTTAAGTAAAAGAAAATTCACTCACCAAGTGATACAATTAAAAATTTCTAAGAAACTACTGGTTAAGTATTACCTCATGATTATGTAAATCATGTTTATATCCCTCCTCTTTGCTGTTTATCAGTTTGTATATATTTAGATTCTTTATATTCAGGTAACAGAGATGAAATACTTATTTCTATCTAAAAAGACAGTAGGAAAAAAGAGGGATTGAAGGGATTTCTCTTCTGTACAAAAAATACATTTTTATAACAGCAGCCAGTACCTTCACAGTAGGTCCTTTGCTCCTCTACTTACCACCAAGGTTCAGTCATCCATAACACCATCATAAAGTATCAGAATTGTTTCTCTTTCCATTTTTCAACACCGAAATTCAATATGCTACTACGGAATGTTTCCAAAGCCTTACGCTGCATCCCGATAAAAATCAGGACTTTTTTTTTTTACTTTAAAAAGGAACTAAATTCATGCAAATAAATACATAATGTGCACTGAAATACTCAATTCTATGATACAGGTGACTTTGGAGAAAAGTCCCTTTATAAATAATGAAACTAATTCTAATAAAAGAATATAGTTTCAAAAAAAAATTTAAAACATTTCAGTTTACTACAAGTTGATGTTTGCTATGTGTTCAAGCAGACTACATTTTCTACCTAGTTGTGTTAACCTGTGGGTTCAGTGTCACTCTTTTGCACTGTAGTGAATATCTGATTTTGAGGAATGGCTTCTTTATGCAGTTTTTGTAGTCCAGCGTTTCAGTCTTCATTGGATTCTGCATCCGGGATCTCAGGTTACGCCCAGATCTGTAGAAAGAGAGCGAGCTGAACACTCCTTTATGACACCGACTCTGCCATCAGACATTAAATTAACTTTGCCAGGCAATCACATCAGTGGTACAGAGTATCAGCAGCAGTGATAGCATGTAACCCAACAGCCAGCTCCAGCTCAGCCGTTCTGCTGTTGTGGGGATTTTTATTTGCCTTTTGTTCATGTTTTACACCCTCCTTAGTTCCTCTAGAGCAGTTTTCCTCTAGCAACCCTTCCGTTCATTACCCGGCTGAAGAAGCAGCACGCTCGGGGTCTCTCCCATCACTTACTCGCAGGGTGTGGTCCCAGGAGCCCGAGCAGAACGCGGTCCCGTCGGGAGACACCCGCAGCGTGCTGACACGGTTTTCGTGTCCGAACAGAATGGACACACGGGATCCCTTCAGCACGTCCCAGACATTTATGGTGTAATCGTTGTAGCCTGCGAACAGCAGGCGACCTGCAGAGAGAACGAGATCTTACACACTGAGGGATTACCATGCCTTGGCTGCAGCAGGGGCTTTGTGCAGGACACTGATCCCTTGTGCAGGACACATCCCCTGTGCAGGACACATCCCTTATACAGGACACTGATCCCCTGTGCAGGACACACATCCCTTGTGCAGGACGTGTCCCTTGTACAGGACACATCCCTTGTGCAGGACACATCCCTTGTGCAGGACACTGATCCCTTGTGCAGGACACTGATCCCTTCTACAGGACACTGATCCCTTGTGCAGGACACTGATCCCTTCTACAGGACACTGATCCCTTGTGCAGGACACTGATCCCTTCTACAGGACACTGATCCCTTGTGCAGGACACATCTCTTGTGCAGGACACTGATCCCCTGTGCAGGACACGTCCCTTGTGCAGGACACATCCCTTGTGCAGGACACTGATCCATCCCCAGGAGCCCACCCTGCAGCACTGTCCCCCAAGGCCAGCTGTGCTCCCCGGGACAGCCCCCAGCCCACTGCTGAGCTGTCCGTGCTAAACGCTGCAACAATTACAGCTCGGTCGTTAAAAGCATTGTGCGTTTTAGTTAAATTACACAAAATGTGCTCAGTCGTTATGAGATGGGGGATGACTCCAAATCGTGACAGACCGAGGAGCACTTGGACAGCTATTGCAGGGTAATAACACTTTACTCAGACCTTACACAAGAAGTTGAAGGCAAATGCTTGAATGATTAACAGACAATTTGGTAAGTGATTCACTGCCAGCGGGACAAGCTGTGGTGCTTGTGACCATGACAGAGACATTTGCCTCAGTGCCAGGGGGAGGGCAGTGGTGAACTGCCACCCACTCATCCCCACCCAGGGTGACTGGGGAGCTCTGCACTCGTGCTGGGACAGGAGAGACAAGGCTCGAGCTTATGGCTCAGGATCTGTAGTGAAAAGTGGTAATGTCTCTTTCTTCATGCCCCCCTAATATACTTTTACTATTAATAATTTGTTATCCTTTAAAAAACTATTTATGTAACTGCACTTGATAGTTTAGCTACATTTCATGTTGCTTTTGAAATGTTTTTCATTATTATTGTGAAACTCTAGCCCAGCTGTAGTTAATGGCAAAATATTTCCTGCCTTCAGTAGGGCCAGGAAAATACTTTTCATCACTACAACGAAGCAATAGCCAGCTAGGTTATTTAAAGAGTAATTATTTTTACAGAGGCAAAAATAAAAAGCTTCCATGCGTTAAATGTTTCTTTTGGTACTTATTACTTTTGATAACTTTTAATAACAAATGTTTTATCAAATTAAACTGAAAAACTTTACAGTTCCCCTCAAATCTCAACTCTATGATAAACCTCCAAAGTTCAAGTCTTACCACTGAGAGAGAAGTCCACACTGGATGCTCCAAAAATGATGCTCTCTTTGGAATAAATAGCTACTTCTCTGTCGGCACGAAGGTCATATAAACGACACTAGGATTAAAACAAAACCAACACACACGCCTCAGTAAATGCTGGAAGCACTGGCTAAAATATTTGGAAAAAAATGGGAGTGGGAAGTGCAGCCTAACAGACATCACAGGAAGCGGCTGCTTGGCTTCTTTCCGTCTGCTTCTTTCTGCTTCCTCCTTTCCTTCTGCTTCTGGCTGCTGCAACTGGCATCCTCTAACAGGGATCTAAGCAACACAAGGCTGTTTTGTGTACACTGCAGGAAGAACTTTCTTTTTCAAGCCACTTCTCTAAGCCTCCTGCCTGTCCTGCTAGAGAGATGTGAGTGGTGGGCTTTGGACTGTGGCTACCCACTGGAGTCCCCACACCCTCTCGCTTCCCCTCTGTGGTTTCATACTTATCAGGGCATCCTGCTGCTGGGGAGCTGCATGTGGGGACAGCCTCTTAAACAACAGCTCAGGCACAGCTGGAGCCTGGCAGATGGGATCAAACCTCTACTCATTGCTGAGCACACAGACCATGTGGCACAGAGGAGCCTAGGTGGTTGTGCTGGCTCTGAGTAAGCCAGGATAGCAAACAGTCCCTGCCTCTCTGTCTGAAAAACCTACCTGAAAATAATTCAAGTGAAATAATACATTTTAACGCAGATCTCTGGTTTTCATTTCTCATGGAAAATTCCAAATCACCTCTAACAACCTATACTTCCTGTTTTTATCATTTGCCAGCAAAATTTGGCTTGTTTGACATGGAAATCATGTATCAGACTTCGCTGCCAGACTTCAAACTTCACTGCCATGCAGAAAGGCAGTCTGCTAGCCCTGAAATCAAAATGCAGTTTTGAAACTGTATGAACTGAAACCCCTCCTCAATAAGTTAAGCTTAAGCAAACACTGGCCAGGTGGGATTGCTAATATTAAGGCTTTCCTATTGAAAAATGGCTGGTATTCAAGTCTGCACATAAAGAAGGGGCTGTTTGATTCGCAGGGCAGTGGGGAGCTGCCAGGTGTGTGCAGTCCAGGTCTCCCAGTGCTCCACACAGATGAATAATTTCATCAGACTGTCCTGACAGGGAGTTGGGGTCACTGCAGATGACAACACTGTCATCTGAGCATGCTTTTATGGATTACTTCCAGTCAGGATTATCTGTTCCTCAGAATCCCCAATTATATAAATCAGGTTAAGGATACCACTCTGTAACACTGCAAAAACAAACCTCTTCATTTAGAGATGAGGTCGATGGAAACTGACAAAACCTCTGTCAAAAGCACAGAGGTGGAATTTCCCATTCTCCTGCTTGAGTCAGGGGTGTCAAGAATAGTTAAAAAAGAAAAAAAATCCATCAAATAAATAAATAAGAACCTGTGATACTGGGCATTAAAAGAGAGTGCTTTCACTGGAATTTAATGATGGACAATTTCTCTGTACCATTCCCTCAGCATCTCAAGAGCTCACAGAACTGCACCCAAGTGTGCAGAGAGCCACTGGGCTCACCACAGGGCTAGAGGCATTAACTTCTTAGTTAATTAGTTTTCAAAACAAAATCAGGGTTCACTCTCTCCAGAAGAGCCTTGGAATGTCTCCACATCCAATGAAGACAAAAGGAATGTTTCTATTGAGTTTAGCTAGCTTTGGAGCAGACTCAAAACATGCTCTGAGGGCAGAGTACTTTATCTAAAGTCTTTGCTCTCAGGTGACTCAGTGTGATGTTTGAACAAACAGAAGAAATAAGGTGCCAGATGCCTCCCCATCATCTGCTCTCATGCTACACTTAACTGCCAGCTCAGTCCCTGCAGGGCTGTGGTGGGGCAGAGCCTGGACCCCCCCCTGGGACACACCAGCTGCAGGGAGAGCCCTGAGCATCACTCGGGGGCACAGGGCACCAGGAGGTGAATGGCACTTTGTATACCTTGTGCTGATCAGATTTACCTGTCAGTACATTCTGAGCCCCTCCTAGCAGACTGCTCACAGATAAGCAGGGTCCATGAAGAGCTGCTGGGAGATCCAGGATGACCTGGGTGCAGTGACTCACTGCAGAGAAGAGAGCTGGCAGTGAGTCAGGGCAGACAGAGACCTGTGTGTGGCCAAGGCCACCCTGGGGCTGCAGCTGCCCACATCTGCCCTGAGCCCATGGCCCCTCTACTTTCTGGGACATGCTGCTTCTCCTGGCACAAGCTGCAGCATCTCAGCTGGTTCCTCCCATGCTGTGACCAAGAGCTATATGAAGCCAAATATCTTCCAGTAAGACAACTAATTTTAGTCATGGAACTTCAAACATAGAGAATCTAAAATGAGTATTTGGACAGTAGCTCTTGTAGAGAAGTGTGCAGAAGTGACCTACAGTGTTACATGATTTCCCCAGTAACATTATATATGGTATTTAACATCTTATCTTACAGGATTATTATTTCTGCAAATTCGGTGTCACAGATGCAGCTTAGTCACTAAAAGTCTTCTGTGGATGTGACCTAATCTTTTAGGAAAATCTGACTTGAGAAGCAACAGAATTTTCCTAAATTAGGCTGCTGAATTAACATACCGTGGCATCGTCTGAACCAGAGGCAAAAGCATCTCCACTTGGGTAGTATCTGTGCACAAGTGAAAGAAGACCAGAACACATTACATTACTTGGATGAGGTCAGACTTCAGAAATAGAATCAGCACATTGCTCAACACTGCAAACGTGTCCTCTCCCAGAAACACACTGACCTGACACTGTTGATATCCGAATCGTGGGTTTCAAATGACTGGACACACTGACCAGACCGCATGTCCCAAACCATGGCTTTCTTGTCACATCCCTAGTGAGAAAAACAAGATCACTGCAATTGTGCAAATGGTGACATTCACCCCTCGTGTGTCTGATATTTGTCATCAAGCCCACTACATTCAAAGGCTCTGAACATCATAGCTTTGACAGGATTTAAGCAGCCAAGCAGCCCCAGAGCTGGCACCCTGAGCTGTGCAGTTGCAGGTGGGAGCAGAGTTGCTCATGAAGGCTGGAGCTCCACACTGCCCTGCCCTCACAGCCCTGCTCTGCTTGTGCCTCTGCCCTACCTCTGTCTGCAGCCCCACCACGCCACAGAGCTGCTCAACTGAGCTGTTCCCTGACCTCTTAACATGATCAATATAAAAAACTAATACTGAGCGTTTAAAGTTTTATAACTAATTCTTTTCATACACTGAAAGAGAAAATTAAATAAGTGCATCCAGAGGGTTTCTTGCCTAGCCTCCTACCAGAGTTAAGCCCTGTCAGGGCTCTGCACCCACATGCTTGATGGTGTGGTTGGGATGAGAAAAACAGCACAGCAACACTTCATCTCATCCTCAAGCTCAAACCTGCCCTTCCAAGCTGTGCTTTAAAAAGATCATTTAACACTCAGTGCTCAGCACCCTGAATTCTTTGGGCAAGGGGCTTGGCCCATGCAGTCTGCACTGTCCTTGGGGCAAGAACCATCTCACACCCGTGGGGCCACGCTCTCAGCTGCAGTGTCTTACTGTTGTCACAGCTGTAGTGATAGGAAAAAGAACATGGACTTTGCTTTGAAGAGTGATGGGAGATTTTAACAAAGATGCCCCTGCTGAGGAGCAGGCAGTAGGCAGGCTCAGCTCGGGGGCTCAACCTCTCTGAGGCTGTGTGGGATGCACAGGGCCAGGTGGCTGCTGCTTCTGCTGAGCCAGAGCACCCTGCCCACCAGACCGTGCCACACACCTTATTTATTGTATTCAAATATGATAGCTAATTAAATTAAACAGTCTCTTCACAATTCACATATTTCTCTCTCTCTCTTTTTTAAAATTCTGTTGTTAAAATTAAATCCTAGTGTTTTTAGTAAAGATGTCATTATTTAGAAGAGGTAATGCACCTTGGCACCAGCTTGTGGTTTCTGCACAAGGGAAACCAAACAGGATAGAGAATATTTTTGGCCCAGCATATTTCCCTCTAAAGCCCCACCATAGCCCAGCCCTTCATGTTGCTTCCATGTGCACTGTTCTTACTGACCTCTCTGGGAGTTTGGGGGCAAGACCAATCTTACAAGCTGGTGCTTTGACTCCTAAGGTTTCGAAGGAGAAACCAGCCACCACGTGTGGAGAGATGTGCCCCCTGAGTGATATCCAACTCGGCTGAGGAGCCTTGCTCAGAGGGCACTGAGCACAACAGCCTGGGGCACAGCCCTGAGCTCACCCGGGAGGGCTGGAATTTTCAGTGAAGTCGTTAAATGTAACAGCACCCAGCCTACAATGCTGATAGGGTGACATTGCTTATTCCAGCTCAAGGTTACTGTCCTACAGAGGAACAGTATTCAGGGAGTCTCTCTATGCCACTGTACCCTCACAGTGTTCTGCCTGTACCTGCACTGACACGATGTAGGACAGGTCCTCACTGCAGCGGTGTTTTGTGTGTGATGAACTGAGTGCCTCTAAGCACAGACATGCCCAAGCTGCTACATCAACACAAGTATGACATATTCTCTTAGCAGTACCAGAGCTGCTTGCGATTCCTTGCCCTATAATAAGCTGAGCTGTTCCCAGGGAGAATGAATCTATCCTTTCTGGGAAGCCAGCTCGGTGACAGGAAAACCCGAGAGAAGTAATGCACTTGGATGGAATTAGCTTTCAGTCACGCTTCGGAGCAGCTGTGCTACCAGCAGGGAAACTGGGCCAGAGTGCTGGGCTCTGCTCCTGATGGGCCAGCCAAATTTGATAAAAAGAGCCACAACAGAACAGGTCCAGGTTTATTGTGTAGGGACAAGACCATGACTCCAAGCACCACTAACCCATGGCTGGCACCCTCTGGCACAAGGGCCATTTTCATCATCAAACACAGGATCAGCCCTGGGCCAGTGCTGGTTGGGCTCAGAAACCAACAAAGTTACTGGTACCTTCAGCAACATTACTGGTAAGGAACCTGCCCCTCAGCTCCCACCAGCTCTCATCTGCACCCTCACTTTTTTGTGGGAAAGACTAAGATCACCTTGAAAAGGAGCTGAGCCCCCTCCCACCCACCTTTATGGCTGGCCTGCCTCGCTGCCAGGCTGTGTGCCAGTGGCTCAGCTGCCTGGGAACAGTGATCCCTCAGCAGCAGGACAGGATTTGGGAGATGCCCTGCGTACTTTCCCCGACCAGTCCAGTCCTGCAGCCTCAGTGAGGTTTGCATATTTCTCTGGGCCAGGACAGGGAGTGGACAGTGTTTGACCAATGAAGGGGCTTTAAATGCCTCTGGTACCACTGGAAGGCACAGAGGACTCAGCAACAGCTGAAGATGAGGCCACACCTCGTGTCCCTGCTCCAACTTCACGAGGGGTTAGCCAGTGTCCAGGCTGCCCCTTGGCTCTGGGGAGCACTGCAGGGACACAGTGGCACACACGTTATTTGCAGCCCCACTGGGATGCCCTGAGCACATCCTGATGCCTCTCACACCCCATGGGTGGGAAGTCCTCTGCTGTTCCAGGCTCCCATCCACAGGGACTCACACCTCTGCTGTGTGGAGCCCACTGCTCTCACTCTGAGCCTTCCCCTTCCTGGCAGAGGCGTTGTTTTGATCTCGAGCTGGATTGCTTTGATGTGGGGTGGAACTTGCTAAGGCAGCAGAACTGCAGTCAGACTGGCTGGGTGGGTTTGACCCCACAGTCAGGGGTTTAATTTGCTCCAGCTTGGAAAATGTGCTTGCAATGAGTGGATTGCACTGGGGCATCCAACATATACTGCAGCCCTCTCTCAAGAACATCGTGAGCCTCCTGCTTTGCTGCCTTTTCACTTCCATATTCCTTAGTGTGATATTATGAGAAAAAGCTCCTGCTTACCCCAGAGACAAATGTGTTTCCTGTTTCAGAAGGGGCCAGGTCCAGGCACAGGACATCAGCTCCATGACCATGGAAACTCTGTAGAAGCTGCCCACTCTCAACATCCCATAGAGCACAAGTTCCATCTCCACTTGCTGTCAGGATCTGTAGGGTGTGGGAAGAAGAGTCACAAGACAAGATCAGCAGATGACCTTGAGGTTCCAAAGAAACAACTGACATCCTACACATACACCAAAGGACAGCCTTAATTTAATGAAATGTTACGCAATAAATCAAAGCCATAAGCCCATTGTGAACCTCAGTACAGTTTATGGTTTTTATTTTTAAGGGAAAAAGGTAGAGTGGAAAGGAGAGCTGTATGGACACCACTATACCCACCCAACGTTTCAATAATGGTCCCTTCTGTGTGGTGGGGTTTGCAGAACTGACAGCAGTAAGGATCTGCTGGTATTTTCATACTCTCTAAAAAGGAGGCAGAACAATAGTGGTATTCCTGTCTGCCCCTGTATTTCACTCTATCCATATTTAGGCTGCTGGAATTCAACCCAGGTAAATGGAAGAACTCTTGGAGTTAAGTATACCTGTTTAACTCGCCAAATTTTTTTTCTGCTTGAAATAGTCAGGTTAAACCCAATTAATTTGGCTTAAGACATGGGTTTTCTGAAAGGGAAGTAAGCCTGTCTAGACAGTTGTTTGATAAGTCCATCAGCTCTCACTTGTCCAAAACCATTTGTGTGTGAAAGGACTTGAACATACACGGCCCGAACACAGCTCACAGCTTCCATCTGCTACAGCACTTGTAGAAAGCACATGTGATCAGAGCTTGTTATTGTGCCTAAATCCTGATGATGCTCAATTGTTCAAAATTTCCCCTTGGCACCCGAAACTGTTATGCAATCACAAATTCTGTAGGTTGAAAGAGTCTCTGTGCACTGATGTGGAAGGAAGCAGGGGGGAACGTAGGAGGGCTCTCAGTTTTGTACACGGGTTTTTCTCATGGCTGATGAGGAAACTCAAGTGATCCCACTGGGTAGTTAGAAGTTAAAAACAAAATTCTCTTCAACAAGAAAATGATCACAGTCACAAAACCACTCATAGAGTTGCAAAAAGGTTAAACACTGAGCATATTTGACAGATGCTCCAGCAATTCTTCCCGTAAACAGAGGTCTGCAAAGCTGCAGAACAGACTGTTCCGAATCCTGCAGCAGAGAGATGCTAATGCTCTCAGATGATAATAGCAGAAGAAAGTCCTGACTTGTCTTTCTGGCCAGCTTTTGAGCCTGGATCAATGAACTTCCCTGTTCTGGGGAATATTTGTACTTGGCTGAGGAATGAAGACTTTCAGCTCTGAGGATTTGCTCTTGTGGCACTGTGTAAGAAAGACATGGGGGGAACAGAAGTAGTTGAAGGTGTAAGGGAAGGGTCTGTTGGCAACCCAGAGCTCCAGCTAATGCTTAAAGAGAAATGTTACGGACTCAACTTCAAGGTATTGCTATTGAAAACCAAACCAAACCAACTCTGAAGATCTAAGACCAAGAGGGAACTGGCAATCCTTGCTAACGGACTCTGGCTAGCAGCACTAGGGGCTGGAGCAGCGCTGGATGGGGATCCTTGGCTGGCCCCCGGTGGCAAGAGGCAGCACTTGCTCAGGGCAGGGGACAGCAGGGACACAGCCCTGCTCACAGGGGCACAGGCACCGGGGCTGGGAGCAGTGGCAAGAGTGGAGGGGCCACCCTCAGCTGTACTTCACCATCGTGGGATCCATCCTGCTCCTCAGCCCTGCCACGCTGGGAGCACGGCTGCCTGCCCTATGCAAAACACTTGAGATCCCAATTAACTGCTGCTATTAATAGACACGGAGCATTATCACACCGCAGAGCTGCAGATACCTAATTTAGGAAGAGAGGCTCCCTGGCTCTCTGCTCACTGAGGCAGGGGAGGCTCTCTCATGCAAGGCTGGTTTGGGGCACTGAGAAGGCCAGGACAGGGAGTCCCAGCCAGGTGAGCCTCACCTCACCCCACAGCTCAGGGCCCACGTGGGAACAGGATGAGGAGCAAGGGTGGGACCCCCTTTTTCAGCACCCACACAGCCTGGGAGTGACTGTGACCACGATGAGCCACCCTCAGATCTCCCCTCTTTCCACTGCACTGCCTGAAGCCCATGAGCACACTAAAGCCTAAACTCCTAGCCAGTTTTCCACGCCTCTGTGGGAACACTGAGCTGTAGTTAGAACACTGGCTGGGGCAGAGCTGCAGCCCTGGTGGGGACACTGGGCTGGGGGACACCTCCACCTCATGCTAGAGCTGCTCCAGGATAGCCCCACATCCCTCCTGAAGGAAACTGGGAGAGCAGAGCTGCCCTGCACACAGCTGGAAAAGCTCCTGCACAATGTACTGTGTATCCTCAGAGTTACTTAATAGTTAAAACTCTGAATAGTTTTTATCCTGAGGCCTTCATGTAAATGAAAAAAGAAAATAAGTCTGGGATTCTCTGGGATCTGCTACCTAACAGTGTCCTAAGAGAAGCTTGGCCAACCTGTTTGCTTGTATTTGTTTGAATAATAACATGCAGTGCCATAAATGATCACTTACAAGCCCAGCAATCACAAGAAAACATCTTTTTAAAGACTTCAGAAAAATTTCTTTATATTCACACTGAATATAAAACACCTTAATCCACTGTGATATTATTTAACAATAGTAATACATGACCATCAATATCAATGCAGTTTGCTGTATTTAATATGGAAAAAAAAGACCCAACTTTTCTTTCTTTTTCATTATGAAAAATAAATTGCTATTTTTCCTGCCGTAGGATTTAATCCTAAGGCATATAGGTATAGACAAGAAAAGAGAAAACTGGGTTTATATCTCATCAGAAACATTCCACTTAATTTAGACTGCTCTAATTCCACACGGCTCCTGCACAGGAAGGTCAGGGCTAAGCAAGCCTGAGTGCTGGGTACCTCCACCACTTGTTTCCATGGCAATGGACTTAAATTAGCACCTCAGAGTCATTACAGAAACCAGAGAGCGACAAACAACAACATACTCTCGGCTTCACATGTCCTGAAATAGAAGCAATGAGAGCTGATATTTCCTTCAGAAGAGCTCCAAATATCTGGAAGAAGGGGACGTGGTATTCCCTTTCCAGCAGCCCTGTTGACATCGAGAGCTATGAAAATGCTCCATTCTGCCACTTATTTTGCAGCAGAGCTGCACTGAGAAGAGCTTTAATTAAATTCAGAAACCAGAGAGGACAAGGGGATTATCCTGGCTCCTTTCATCATCTTCTGTGTTCCTAGAGAAAGAGATCTTTGAGATATTCAATAGAGAGGAAGGCTGGCTTGGTCTCAGAAGATCTGCATTCAGTTCCTGGCTTTGCCATCACCTCCCATTGTGGGCCTCTGTGCTGCACCCCAGTGCCTGTGAGGTGGGGACAGCATCACTCCTGTCCCTCGAGGCAACACAGCACTGTATGTACAGACAATGGCCCTGTGGGGCATCCTCAGGCTCAAACCTATCACTTGGTACAAATAAAAACCACCAAGAATGAAAGCAAAAGCAAAGCTGGCCGGATGTCCGGGACAAGGCAGGCAAACAACACAGTCACCATCAGCTGGCACAGCACCCAGCCTAGTCCTGGCTGAACCCTGGTTTTAATTATTTGCAACAGCCTGGGCTCCTACAGGCACAAACTGGCACGGAGCTGGGGAGCAGAGCACACACAGGTACTGCTCCCTCTGCAGAAGCCACAGGCCTGGCCGTGGGCTGTGACAAGCATTTCCTTACAGCAGCTTTTGCAGCACCTCCATTGCCCCCTGAGGGTGTTCCAGCAGCCCCTGCAGGGGCAGGACACGGCTCTGGGTGCCCCAGGAGCAAGGAAGGACACGTGCACTGCTCCCGGGTGCAGCTGGTGTTAGGTGATGGTGCCCAGAGGGTGGGGAGCACATTTACCTGCATGTCTGAGTTAGTGAAGCTGCAGGCAGACAAGTAGTTGGTGTGCATTGCAACCGATTTCTTCTTTGCAGCCATATTTTCATTTTTTTCAAATGTCAGAGGGTACACAGAACACTTGTTGTCCAGGCCACTGAAGAGAGTAAGAATAGCAGTAACAGAGAGAGGAGAACTGGTTAAAACTGCAACGACAAAAGGCGAGTGGCGATAAGAAGGAAACCACCTGTCAGTGCTGTGCTGCCAAAGCCTTACAAGTACCGACTTCCCTGTATTGTGCTGTGTGGGATCTCCCTGTGCAGGGAAGCCCCAGCTGCCTCACCAGCCTGGCTGCTCTACACAACTTGAACAGCTGCGCCTCAGTATTTTTCACCCTTATCGAGTTTATAAATGGCACTGAATGAAACCTCACGAAAGTATAAACTGGGAGGTGACAGCAGCCACCTCAGGGTTAATGTTTCACACACAGCCAAACTGCCATTTTTCTGCTGACATCTGTCACTGCGAAGATCAGTATTTAAGCATCATTATACACCTACCTTAACAAATCTGACCTAGCTCCTACAGAAAAGGCAGTGCAGCAAGTAGTGGGTGTGAAGACAGGGCTTTTAGAAGAGTTTGGAAAAAAGGCAACAGAAGCACTGACCTCTGTAGCTGCTGTCCCCCTCCTGGAGAGTTGTACCAGTTAAGCTGTGTCAGACCCAGGACTGATTTCTAAAGGGTAGGACTTATATCTGAGCCTTTCCTAGAGCCGTGCTAGATCAGCCCTGTCCTGGTCCCTGGGATCCTGGCACACCACCAGTCGCTGGTTCTGTGCCTTACATTACGTGCATGGCACTAAAGTGACAGCACAACAGAAATACAGAATTAGGTGCAATGTTTACGTGCACTCCCCGCCTCTGCTGCAAGAGACAGAGCTTTCTTGCCATTCTTTGGGTTCTAGTCAAAAGCACAGTTTCTGGACTCCTTTCCACACACAGTTATGGAGTCTGCTTGTCTGTCTCAGTCTGCTGCCTTCTAGATTTGCAAGCTGCACAGTGAAGTCTCCCTTTGTTCCTTTCCCTCACCCCAAGGTTGCTTTGTCTGATCCATCCAGTCCCTTCTTACACAGTGTTTTGCCAACATTTCATCTCTTTGTTTTTTCCCCTATATAAACTCACTTTTTCAAATCTGAGCAATCAGAAATCTTGTAGATTATCAAGCATGGGGTTACTTCTCCCCATCCCATCTTAGCAAGATCTATTCACCTACTGGTAATCATTAGTGATGAACCTCTATGTCATAAAAAGTGAGTGCAAAGTAAGAACACGATTAAAAGCTCTTTCCCTTAGAAGACATATCCAACATAGACAACCACACTGGAACAGGGAAGTTGCATGCATGCAGAATTCCTAACCCATGATATAAATGCTGAAAGAGGATTATTTTCCATGCTTACACAACAGTTATTGCACTGAAGTCAGTGGAGATAATGTGTATGAACCATTATGGAAATAGAATCAGAGGCACTGAACGTAGAACTTCCACCCACAATCACGGCATGCAAACTTCTATCTGTCAGCTCCTGAAGCCACCAGGACACTGCAACAAATCCAACTTCTCTGTGTAGGCAGCTGTGGACACTGGGAACTTACCCACAAGCAATGGCACATCCAGATGGGGCATATGCACAGGCCATCACCCAGGTACACGGCATGGTCACTGCGTGCTCCTGAAACACAGCATCTCTTTAGACTGCCACCTCACTGCTTCTCTACTCCAGGCAAGGAAAACACGGGGGGGCCATAAGGTCAGTGTTTCTGTGGGACATCCTCAGGGCCAGTGAAAGGTACAGATGTTTCCCCCAGCCATAACTCACGTGGGACAACCCTTACTGCAGAATGCAGCAGAGCACGGGAGTCTGTCCTTCTCTGACACTTTCCACCTCATTCATGAGCCTCAAACTGATCACAGAGCATGTTTTATTTGGGTCATCTGGGGCTGTGAAAGGCCCTCACTGCTGCACATGTAAAAGTGACTTAAAAACAAGCAGTTTTTCCTCATCTGAGTGGCACAGGGTGCCAGGAGGCAGTCCAGGCAGGGCTTGGAGGAGCAGTGGCACCATTTCACAGTGAGCCCCACAGCTGAAGGATCCCCAGTGATCACACACAACCCCTGGTACAGGGGTGCCCTGTTTTTCTGGCTGGGCTTTGCCTCCCTTGTCAGCAGGGAGATTGGATCAGAGCCTCCCACTGGAGACCACGACAAACCCCAGAGCCCTGACAGGGACTTCGCTCAGAAACACCTCAAGGGAGGTGACTTGCCCTGGGCTCCTTTTTTTGGGGGTGCAAGTGGAAGTCTGCATTTTATCCCATTATCCCACTGCCTCCAGTGACACCTGTGAACCCTTCACCTCATCCCACCGTCATTTGCCCTGGGCACAGGATTTTGCTGAAGCTTCACTTACCTTGTTGGTAGTGAAGGAATCCCACACGATCACCTTCCCATCCTAAATAAAAGCACAGAGAAAGAGAAACTGAGGCCTTCCAGAGACATGGCTGTAAGCCTACTTCCCAGTTTGGAGAGAACTCCTGCTCATTTCCTTTCCCCAGTCTGTTATGTCCTTTTGTCTCCATTTTAACAACAGCACAGCGGTCACAGTGAAGCACCAAGGAAACCCTTCTCAGTGGTGCTGTTGTATCTACCACAAGAAAAGTGTATCCCCTCCTCACCGAGATCACTCATGTTTGCTTAAAAGAACAATTTATTTTTCAATGTTTTTCCCTTCCCTCTCAACGGCTTCATGAGAACTCCTTTCACCTGCAGCACACGCCATGGACAGGGCCATCTCCTTGGGAATCTGCCACCTCTAAGCCCTCACTTGCTGCCCTTGATTGTTTATGGACATTGCACTGTTTATTCATCTTCCCTTTCCAGTCTGATCCTGGTTTTCCCTTTACTTGTCACTTCACTTACTTAACCTTCAGTTTTCCATTATACAGCCTGATAAACAGCCACCACAGAGCCCTGTACAGAGAGCAGCACAATCACTTGGTGTGCACCAGCTACACCCGTGCCAGTACTTTGCCTTATGCACATAATACTGTTATCTTCCCTGTATCATGAAAGTGAAATGTTTATTACTGAGCAACGACTGCTTCTGTACCTGGACTTATACAGTTCTTAAAATAGAGTCAAAAATGCATTTCAACCTGTCTGTTCAGCTTTCTGATCTATACACTAACATTTTAACCACTTTAAAAGATGGGACATTAAATATTTAAAATTATTCTCTTTGTTGAGATCACCATGAATGGTAAAAACTCACAGTAAGTGAAGGTGGCTTGCAATGCAGATTGCCTATTTTTATCCCTCAAGTGAGACCCCTGGCAGATTTCATGTAGGTCAATGAACAGCTGTGAGGTGCTACAAGCTCACTCAGTGCTGTTCTGGGCTCAGGATGAACCAGGGGATCTAGAGAGCAATTATCTCATTACCTCCTCCAGCTTAGGAGACTGGTTTTGAGCAGGTGTTAGGACTGTTTCTCAAAACGCCCAACTAAATGCAGTAATTTTGGCAGGATGTTTGAGGCTTTCAAGGTCATATCAATCATACAGACTGCAGAAGAAATTTCTGTGCATAGAAATCTCTAAAAGAATCAACATTTCTGCACTTCCCTTTTCCTGATGATTTTCTCTGAACACACAACCTGAAAATTTTATTAAATATTTCATCTGTAAAGAACAAGGAAATAAATGTAGCCTCACATGAGTTCTCTTTTTTTATTCTAGTAGGGAATATGGGAAAATCTGTGTGTGAGTGGACAAGAAATACTTAGGTTTTAGCTACAAGAGGTGTACAAATGATTAAAAGGTTACATTTACACTCTCGGAACAAATACATTGCCAATGAACTTCTTTCAGGGCATCTTGAAAACATTTACAATAATCCCAGGTACCATCTGCTAAGAGTGGCACACAGCACAGCCACGAGATTTGTATAGTGCCCACCAGCACCTCTGAAAACACCTGCCCAAGAGCACACCTGGGAAGAGCTGACAATTCTCCTCTTGTCTTTGCACCAGTCCATGCAGAGAACTTTGTTTCCATGGCCCTTCAGGGTCCTCCTGGTCTTCATCACAAACTGTCCCAGCGCCTCCACACGCTCTGCCACCTGATGAACTGCAAACAGCTGATGGTTAGAGAGCCCTTCATCAAAGCTCTGCCCTGGCAAACAGCTGCTTATGAGTAATGCCCTTGGAGGAATTAATCCATGAAGTTTGAGTCCATGGTGCAAGCCACTGAACTCTGCTTCAGAGCTGGCAGGTGGCTAACACCAAGGTGGGCGGCAGATGAACACATTCACCAGATAAAGGCAAGGATGAACTCAGTCAGGGCTTGAATTGCAGGGATCTGGCAGCTGGAGCTCCTGCAGGCCATCCCACCCAAGTATAACTGGAAAACACATCACCCCTTTGCCCCCTCCTGCTGGGAAATCCTCAGGCTGAAGGTGGACAGAGTTGCTCTGGGTGTGGGACTCCCAGCTGTGGCTGCTCTCAGCCCTGTGCTGGTGCTGCAGGGGGATACAGGCACTGGCCACTGGCACTGGTGACTCTGCTGTGCCATCCCTTCTGGTGGCCAGGAGCAGCAAGGGCCAGGACACAGCTCGGAGTGAGCAGGAAAATGGACATTTGCTGTAAGAGTGCACTACCCAGCTTTCCAGCAATAACTATGGACATCAAGGACTTCATGGGATGGCCTTTCTACAAAAGAGGGAAACAGAGGGCAGGCAAGCAACTTTCCCGAGCAGCATCTTCTGGTGGAGAAGTCAGTTCTTTTGTACCTCATTTAATAGCAGGACATTCAGCTGATATTCTTAAAAACCCAACAAATTTACATTTCTGTTTGTGCAAACCGACTTTGACGTAAAATTCACGCAGCTGACAAAACTAAAAGGTGTCTCAAATCACCCTGACGCCTCAAGCTGGGGTCACCTGCAAATGTCTGGGAGAAAGTGTCATCTGAGGAAACCTGCTTGCTCTGCTCCAGCACGTTCATCCAGCGTGGAGCTGAGTGGGGCCATCATGTGTCTCAGCACCCAGGGGCTGCTCTTCACACAGAGGGAGAGTGAGACTTAGTTCAAGTCCCACAGCAGAGCAGAGATCCTGAGGCTGGAGACTCTGGCACCAGAATTAAAAATTACTCTGTGTAGAGAAGAGCTGATAGGACCCAGCATTTGCTGTGTTGGGTGGCTTCCACACCAAAACCTCAGATGATCCAGCTGCTGTTGGCTGTGGGGGCAATGCCTGACTCAAAGCTTCTGAAATAAATGCAGAAGCTCACATGCTTTCACGAGCTGGTGGAGGACATCTCAAGCTTTTCACTGCCCTGCTGGAGACAGAGCTCCACATCCCCCGTGGCAGGTGGTGCTTTGGAGCTGCCTTGCCACTTCACCCTTCACCACTTTTCTGGGGCTGCAAGAGAGCTCACGGGCTGGGAAGGGCTGTGACAGCGAGAGAGCAGGAATCCTGAACCTGGAGATCATTTCCTGGCACAGGGTCACTGAAGCAATTTCTGCCCAAGGCAGAGACTGATTTCTAGTGGATTAACTTTTCAAGAGTTGTCTTTCAAAGCCACCAGCCCCACAGGCTGTGCCAGAACAATGCTCTCACCTGAAATCTCTGCTCAGCTGAGCCAGGGGACAAGTGCTGTCCACCATTCCTCACCATTTGTCCCTAAGTCAGAAGCAGGTTTCTGACAAGGTACCGTATAAACCCACTGAGGAAAAGATAAAATCCCCCTACTACTGCCCATAGAAACCTGCCAAATGATCCAACCAAAAGACATGAAAACACGGGACAGCAGGTTGTTACGGCAGCTGGAAAGATCCTTATGTCCAGAATATATCTGAAAAAACAAATGTTTCACAGACAATGGACAAACTGTTTCCATTATGTCAGTGCAGCTGAGACTCTGTGAAATTGTCTGGTTTAGCCTCAGTGATTCTCTGAGGACGCTTATCTCCAACCACAGCCATAATAATCTTCTCCCGCCTAGCACAGGTTTGAGAGTCAGATAATTATTTTTAAGCATTCTTCAATATTGGTCAAAGATAGTTGAAAATCATGCACTCAGACAAGCAGATCAGCTAAAGCCAGTAAATAGCTTGAGTAGTTTTACAGAGGTCCAGATAAAACTGCCTACTTTTCTTAAAAATATTGTTTGGCCTGAACAGGAGGTGTGGCCTTGATGCAGATACTCTTGGGTCTTTCATCTTTTCTGTGTTGGGTCTAATGGTCTTTCTGGCCTTAAAAATTCATGGATCGCACAAACAGAACAAACTTTTATCTACATCTAAAATTTTAAGCTCTTGAAGTGGCTCTTTAAAATTATAAGAGTGCAAATCAAATGCACGTTTGGCATTTCCTTTTTCTATCCACATTTTTGAGAGAGCTGCTGTTCAGAACCAATTGAACAAATAAGGGCAATCCTATTTCAGGCAGCTGTTTGTTTTGGGAACCACAGAGGGAAAGTCATGATCTGAGCAAAAAAATGCAAAAGATACAATTTTAGATTAGGGGAAAAAAAAAACCAACCAAAAAACAAAAAACCAAACCAACCAACCAAGCAAGCAAAAACCAGAAATGATGCCCTATTCTGAAACTTACAAACTCTGCAGAAATAGTACTTGGGAATAATTTAAGTGTAAAAAAGCTCTGATAGAGAATCAATGATATGAAATATCGTAAGGGATCATTGTTCTACAGCAGCATAACATTCTTGCCTTAGAAATGCTGTCATGGCTTTGCAAACACAGCTTTACCATGGAAGTTTACAGATTTCACATATGACAAAGAATATCCTATGACTATCAATAGCACACACAGTTACAGTATCACTGCATCACAGGTAAAACTCTTTGTGAGCAAAAATGGGTTTAAGAATATGCTTTAGAGATCTGTTAAACAAAGGCCCTGCTACTTCTGATACAGAAATTATACTGGAGGAATATGGTGATTTATGGTAGTGTTTCTGTAATGAGGGCATCTCTGTTTGTTTACCAATTCTGATTAACAGGGCATTCATATAACATATGATTGTCTAACTTAGACAAGAAAATGCTCTATTTATTCCAGAATATATATTTTATTTTAATCCTTCCCAACCTGAAATTCCAAAGTGTTTGTCAGTCCCTCATTCTCACAAAACACTAAGAACTAAGCACTGGATAAGGGCTCACATTCCTTTCCAATGCTTAAGGCATCAAAACACATGAAAGGAAAGTTTTAATGACCCAATAATATTTCTAATAGAGTGAACTACACGATTTCAGAGGGAAACAGTAACTTACACGTTTTTCTAAAAAAAAAACAAACACTACCAAAAGCAAAACAACCCCACCCTGCAATGTATCGTTGTAATTATAACATGAAATAATGATAATAAAAGGATTCTTCATATCTCAAAACTCGTGAATACCTATTTGAAAAGCTCCATAAACGTAAGGTTAGCTTCTTTTTCCTGAATGGGGAAGGGGATAGGGGGAGGGCAGGGCTGAGGTCTGTCCATGGCATTTCTGCTGGGTTATCCCCGGATCCCGAAGCTGCAGCTGATAACTGAGTTACCCATTGGCAGCTCCAGCACTGACTCACCCCGCACCTCTGAATCAGCACCGCATCCCTGCAACTTGTTTCCCTGGCGGAAGGCGGGCAGAGGAGCTGCTTTTGGAAACGATGCTCCTTTTAAAGCCCTTCCACACCTCGGGTGAAATCCCGGCCTCCTTAAAGCAAATCCCCATCAACTTCCACACGGCTGGGCTTCATCCTGGCCCCTGGCACGACACCGAACGCTGCGGGCGAGGCCCGGGCGGTACCGAGGGCATCTCGGGGTCCCGGCACCGAGAGCATCACAGAGTCCTGGCACCGAGGGCATCTCAGGGTCCCGGCCCCGAGGGCATCTCGGGGTCCCGGCACCGAGGGCATCTCAGGGTCCCGGCACCGAGGGTATCTCGGGGTCCCGGCACCGAGGGCATCTCGGGGTCCCGGCACCGAGGGCATCTCGGGGTCCCGGCACCGAGGGTATCTCGGGGTCCCGGCCCCGCCCGGCCGGAGCGCCGCGGTGCCCGGGATGCTGCGGGGCCGTGCCCGGCCGGAGCGCCGACCCCACGGCCCCTGCCCCGCCCCC
>VZRV01006684.1:346238-371750 GCA_013398115.1 Falcunculus frontatus | reverse complement strand
GCTCCAGCATCCCTGCCCGCTCCAGCATCCCCTGCCCGCTGCAGCATCTCCGGTCCTGCCCGCTGCAGCATCCCCGGTCCTGCCCGTTCCAGCATCCCTGCCCGCTCCAGCATCCCCGGTCCTGCAGCATTCCCCGGTCCTGCCCCGCTGCAGCATCCCTGCCCGCTGCAGCATCCCCTGCCCGCTGCAGCATCCCCGGTCCTGCCCGCTCCAGCATCCCCTGCCCCGTTGCAGCATCTCCGGTCCTGCCCCGCTCAAGCATCCCTGACCGCTGCAGCATCCCCTGTCCAGTCCGCTCTGGCATCCCAGTGGTCTCCAGCCCAGCAGCTGGGTAAGCTTCACCTCCTGCCCCACTCCTACACATATCTCAAGCCCTCTTCACAGCCCAAAGGCTTCATTTCCCCGGAAACACATGCCAATGGCTGTTTCTGCTTGTTTGTACAAGTTGCACATTCTGTGGGAGAAAGAAGAAATAAAACAGCCACTGGCATTTAAAAATACCAGATTGGGAAGACAGATCTTGTCCTGGCTTACCAAGTCCCGTCTTAGCTCCATCATTCCCTGATATTCCAGTGGGTGGGGGGTACTGGGAGAATGCAGGTCTCTGGCCCAGTTCCTGTGCCAGCAGGACAGATACAGTGGTGAAAACTCTTCTCTCTACTGTGCTTTCAATTCCTAACTTTTAAATGTGGTGTTATCAAAGTTTCTTTCCTTTTTTCTCTCTCTCCTTTAGACAAGCTACCCCTTTCTCCTGCTCTCAGATATGCACATTAAAGTCTGTGGTGTTCCCAGCTCTTGAAACAGAGCAGTTTCCAAATCCCAAAGAGGGAATAAATAGCCTTCCACTTTGGTGTGGTGCGAGCCCAGGGGCTCAGCTCTCTGTGTTCTGCTCATATGAATGTGTGCTGGGCACAGGGAGCAGCTGATGCTTTCAGAGAAAGAACCATGGCACATAGCTTTTTGTTCCCTGGGAGTTCCTTGAAAATGTCCCCTTCTTATTACAGAGCTGTCCTTGATCTACAAGGAGTGACTCTGTGCATATTGACTCCCATTGTCTCCCTTTAGCCAGAAAATAGACCGATCCAGGGGCTATTGTTCAACCTGGGGATGTGCCAAGATTGGAAAGGGAGATAAGAAAATGCTGTTTGCAGCTGTTGTTTGGGCACATCCTGGACCAAGTGTGGGTCTCAGAGAAAATAAAAGTCCCTTCCCACACTGGGCTTAGAAGCAGTGTTGCTGTCCATTTGGGGTGCACAGGTAGAGCTGCTGAGCTCTTCACCATCCCTCTGGAGCTCAACTCGGGCCCTGCTCTGGTCGTGTCCACAAGGTCCCTTCTGGTCAGAGGCTCTGCAGGCCAAAGCTGAGTTATTTCACTGCAGAGTCAAATGCAGTGACGCATTTCCAGCCTTCTCACTGCCCACAGAAACTGGTGTGCCCTAACCCCACCAGCCTGATGGCCACACAGGCAGCCCTGAACCCATGGATACAGCTACGTTCAGAATCACAAAGGCAAATGTAGGCAGTGTAAGCTTTGGGTTCACGTTCTGCTGGATAAAGGAACATCCTTCAAAGCCCCCCGGAGTGATCAGCACATTGGAAATGCCTTCCAGCACAGACTGTGCCAAGGAAATAAAAATTGAGTCTTTTTAAAGTGATACCAAAAGAACAGGGAAAAAACCCCTCAAGAAACGCAAAGATCTTTTAGCAGGAAAGTGACAGAATGCTTCTTTCAGCACCTTATCTTCAGGTCTGAAAAATTAAACCTACTTATATTAAACTCAATAACGCAGCTGTGTCCTGGGGGACCACCAGAAGAAGATTCTGAAGAAGAAACTTCATTTTTGAAGGATCCTAATCTATAACAAATGCCTTATTTCTGACACCTGATAAGTGTGAAAAGGCCCAGAAGTTAAATCCAACAAAAGGCGTAGGAAATTTCTTTGCCTTGATAGGAAGGCATCAGCTCTCAGGAATTTGGCACAGATAACACCTATGTGTCAGACAGTCAGCATAGTTCTAACGGTGAAAAACCCAGTTCCTTGCCTTGCTGATGTGAACAGTCTCACTGCCTTGTGGAATGGGATTAAAAAGTCTACAAAGAACAGCACAGAAGCTGAGAATCTTTGGGAGCCCTGCATGTGCAGGCTGATCCATGGTACTAATCCTGAGATGATGGGGTCAGCACAGCCATGAGGTGACAGGGAAACCTCTACAGAACAGAGTGAGCTGTGGAAGTGTGTGATACATAATGTGCATTTCACTGGCTGAATAAAAACTTTTTTTTTTTTTAAAAAGTATTTTTTAATATTGGTATTAAAAGTATTATTGGTCAGTGACTACTGACCAATACTTTTTTTAGTACTTTTTAAAAAAAGTACTAAAATACTTTTTTTTAAAAAGTACTAAAACACTTTTTTAACAATACTTTTATAAAAAACAAATACTTTTTTTAAAAAGTATTTTAGTACTTTTTTTAAAAAGTACTAAAAAAAGTATTGGTCAGGAGTTCATCTGACCAATTCCTGCTTAACCACCCACGCCAACATCAGCTAACCATGCAAAAATACAGGTTAGAGGAAGGCCACTTGGGAGCTTTAAATAAAATGAACCAGGGCTGAATTAATTTAGATGGTAGCACAGTACCCCATCAACGAGTGCCACACATGGCAAATACACCAGAGTGCAGTGATGGGGTGATGGGGATCCAGGGAAGATCCATGGAGCAGGTTGGTCCTGCTCTGGTAGTAAGGACACAGGAAAATGAAGGGTCTAACAGTGTATAACAAATTGTTGCCTGCTTCAAAAGTTAGGCCTTCAAAATAAGTTTTCTTTCTCACTAATTCACCAGCTGATCTCTTCTCAAATTGAAAGCTAATTTACTGATAGTTTTGTGGTGAAACTAAATCAGCAAACGTTGATTGAGTTTCTACTGATTAGCACCAAACTCCAAAGCAGGCAAAACCCTGGAGGAAGAAGATTATTTTGTGTAAAAGGCAAACAACTGAAGTAGAATGATGTCAACTCCGGGAATCAGCATTTTCTAATTCTGTTATCCCTCAACATACGTTGTTTTTGGGGGAATCACAAAGGCTGGCTGATGAAAATGCATGTGTGCATCTGCTGGACTGGAATTAGGAGTTGCATGGGCAGACTGGGGAGCTGCAGAAGATCAGCCACTTGGACACCACAATGCACACGTGCATCCACAAACACGGCTGTGCCAAAGGCTCTGCTGTGCATTTTGATACAAGCCAAAGCACACCCACAGCTCTGAAAAAACAATCTAAAAAGTCCAGGATGGAATTTCCCCTGTTCGTGAGTATTTCGGTGGTAGTGCAAAGAGCTCTCTGTGTTCTGAATATTTGCTTTTAAATCTTTTAGAAAATACGAAGCAAGCTAAAAGCCAGATCCCACCAGAAAGCCCCAGATGCCACTGCAGTGCTAATAGGAAGCCTAACAAGCTTTTAGGTACTGATGCAATTCTTCCTGAAGTCTCAGTCTGCTTCCACCTGCCAGGTGTTCCAGCTGCTAAGAGTCTAACATCCATAATGCCAGGAACAGGGAGAAAGTTGCAGGAACTGTAAATAACAGCCAGTTTCCTGCAATTCCAGCATGCATTTATCAAGTCATGCAAAAATTTACTGAATAAATAGCCAGGAAGGCTGTTGGCCAAGAAGGACCTGAACAAAGCAGCGATTTCAAAGTCAGGAGAAGCAAATAAACGGGGAAGGGACTGTCTTTTGTCTCGCAGTCATTACATCTGAATTTCCTCCTAAACAACGTAAGCCATGGGAATGTGCTGTGTCAGCCAGCAAACTGTACACAGGTACCACCTCCACCACCAAATCAGTGCTCTCATCTGCCTGTACAACAGTGGTGTGTAAACACAGCTTGCTAAGCCTTTTAGACATCATTTCATCTGACACTGAAACACAACAAACTGTTGGACCCTTCTCAGTCACAGCAGAGAACACTTCTGGGGAGGAAACAGTGATGGATGTCTTCTCCCACTGATAATGCACAATGGTTTAGGAAGATAAAATAAAACTACTGCAAGCTGGACAGCAACATTCTTAAGTTTACAAAAGGAGTTTCGGAGGCCGGCTCTTCAATAGCCACATAGGTTCATGACCTTAGCTGTGTATTTCACCTAAAAAAACCCCACTGTGCTGGCCCTGGAACAGTGCTCCCTACCAGGAGAGTGGGATATCACCTCACCAGTAATTCCTGGAGATTAGGAAGCCTCCAACAGAAGACATTCCCCTGCTGTGCAGCTTTTCCCCACCTTATCCTCACTGTAGCAGCTTCCAGCTCTCACCCAAGTCGTGCACATAGCACAGGAGACATCCTGGTCACAGTAGGATGTGTAGGCACAAAGGAGTTCTGACAGCACTCCCGTGGTGTCTGAGACAGACCAGGTGAATGCCACATCCCCAGTCTCTAGTGAATGATTGCATTGTGATGATTTAATCTTTTTTTTTAAAGTTCTTTTAAAGGCAAATGGGAAACACTCAAGATCACAGGCCAGGCAGAGCACACATGTATCTCAGAGAAGAGTTTGGAAGGGCACATAACATTTGCACAGCACATGTGGTACCCTAGGGTAAAAAGCTCACAGCCATTCTCCAATCAAGAATCCTAAGAACCATCCTTGAACCCTGGGGACACCTCTCCTGCAGGTCTGTGGAAACACCAGCTGCCTGCAGAGGTGTTTGGCAGTCTGTGGGCCCAGCAATGCTTATTTGCTGTCCAGAACAACCCAGCTCAAGAGACCCCTAGGACGCTGCAGCGTGTTTTTGCAGCGTGTCCCCGCCGTGGCTGATGGAATCAGTGACGTACCATCTCCACACACAGAGAGCAGTAGCTGCGTTGCTCTGATTTCACAGAAACAGGCCTGAGGGGCTTGTCCTTGGAGCACTTGTCGCAGGGACCAAACACAATGGCTAGAAAGGTCTGGTCCATCTCGGTGGTTCACCAGAGCTGAAAGAGAAGAAGAAGCAAAGCGTGGGTTCCAGTCCAGCACAGAGCTAAGGCAGCCCAGGCTGTGTACAGACAGCTGTGGGCTGGATAATCTCCCTCTGGACTAATCTCTCGAGCTGGATGAACTGTCACTATATACAAGACAGTCACATGCTCTGCAGAGTGTTTTTTTAAGAGGAAAAACATAAAGCAAAATACGTATATACACACACCATTATAATATGTGCATGTGTATGGATTCACTACATGTGGGAAAATACTTTTGATTTGTACTTAGCCACTGTCAGCAGACAATAACCAGAAATCTACAGCAACAGCTGGACTTCTGAGAAACCTGCACTGATCAATAAATTTTGTATTTCCACTGCATTATAAAATAGTCATTATTATGCATTATTTTTAAAGCTGAAAAGATGACTGAGGATTTGGTCAGTAGCAGCTACAGAATATCATGAACAACATGCTGCTTGAGCAGAAATCGATGCTTCAAGCACACTGACTGCTGGGTCATTACAAATCCACTTTTGTTCTCAAGCCAGGCATCTCTAAGATCAAAGCACTATCACCAACAGAGTATTAAAAACTACTTGAGAGTCAGGCAAACAAACAAGAATAATACTGCAGTGTAATTTCTCTCTGTACATTTTTCATAGGGAAAATGAGACCTTTCATCTCTTCTAAAAATGGAAGTTTTTAACATTATTTAGACTTGTACATAAATAATGACTTTATGGTAAACAATCAGAAGTCGTTATTGCAAGAGACATTGAAATGGAACAAAAGAAATTCAATGACCTATGAAGATTCTAGAATTTGTCTGGCTGGACATTACACAAAAATCAAACCAAACTTTACTCTGTGCACCTGTCTCCATGCTGCTGTTTATTCATACGTATTCCAGTGGACTATTTCAAAAGTGAGAAAATAAACCCAGAAATCCTGCACACACTTAAGTCAATAAAAGTTTAGCTGTTGTCTCCAGGGGATGCATGACTTCATCCCAAAACATGTGGGAAGAAATCTGTCCTGGAAGGAACTGCAATGTAATAATTTAAAATGTTCATGGAGCTTTCATGGAGCTCCGTGCAGCCGAGGAGGTTTACATTCCATTTGATGAAAAGCAGCAAATACAGCCCGAAGTTTTTAATGTATTCTTTTGCAAATGTGAACCCGAGCCCACAATCTGCCACCCTCCCAGGGAGCTTCTCTGTGCAGGGCTGTAAAGGGACTGCAGCACCTGGGCTCAGCTCTCCCAGATTCCCAAAACTGGACATTCACAACTGAATCCCCTCTTATTCCAAGGGTCTTAGAATCAGTGGTTCCCTGAGGAATCCCTGAGGAACCACTGATCTTATTTGAACAAAATATCATCACTAGCTCTGGACACTTGTGACAAGGATCCATTAGGCTTGGAATGGATACTCTGGGCAGAATTAATCTTTGATAAAGTGTGAGAATTCGCTGGAGTAAAGTACAGGGGGAGTCATAGCTGCTGTCAGTATTTCACTTCAGATGAGATTATGACACATTGCAAAATTCTGCTACAAGAGAAGCCATCAAAAATTCTGAATAATTAAAAAGGGTATTACACCTGAGATAGTATACTAATCCATCACTGTGACAATTTTATAGTTAAAGCAAAAAGGTCTTAGACCCATTACAGCTTCTAGCACTGTAGCCTGAAATTTTAACCTTATTAGGTTTTTAAAGTTACAGTAGAAATTTAGAAATGGTAGCATGGTGAATCATTAAGAAACATGCTATTACAGAAAAATTCTGTACAATGAATCTTGTTGATAAATAAAGAAAAATTACCCACCTTTTCAGAGAGCAAGAACCTGGAAATTCTCAAGATGACTAAATAAGCCCTGTGCAGCTGCTAAAATAGAGAGACAACCTTCCTATTAATTCTGCTTAAAGGTATTTAAAGCTCAGCCTCTTCAGTTGCATCACCTCAGATCAGCTACATACTGATTACTGAGGATCAAGACTTGATTTTAACTGCCCTCTTTTAGAATATAGAATAAACAGAAACTATTGGGCAACCCAGACCTTACCTTTCTGTTCCACACAGCAGGTTTTTTTATGGTTTGTTTATAAACAAATATTTGCTTGTTAACAAACATTAAAGTTGAAATATACCGGGAAGGTGGCAGACAACTGATTTTTCCAAATATCAACTTGGCATTCTGACAAATAACACAGTCAATGTTATCTCATGTACTTAAAAAAATTTACAAGCCAAACAAAGTGATTAGTGTTCAAGCTGCTTCTTCCTCAGTTATACTTTTATGATTCTCCTGTTCTAAGACAATAAATTTAAAATCAATAGGATTATTAAAAAATTGTTGGTTTTCTTGCTCTCTTCGAAAAAAACTTTTGGGAAATTTATGAAAACATGTCTGGAAAATTTAAAAAGTGCTGAAGGTCACATCTACTATGAAGACTCTGGAAGTCACTGAAATCATGCCATTAGATGCTTGCATTTGGTAGTCAAGAGGATCTGAGACAAAATGAGGGGCAAAAAATAGAATTAAATCTCAGCCCAGCAGAAACTTGGGTAGAAGTAACCAGTCCTAATCTATTTTATTAGAATATTATGGGAGCACAGGACAAAGGGACTGTGCTGCTGAGCTCTGTTCCCAGAAACTGCAGCAGTCACATGTCTAAGCACATCCAAAGATGCCAAAAGCATCTTTCACATCTCTCCATAAACCATTTCAGTGCTTTCCCACTGCAGTAAGGATCACCACTCAACATTTTCCCATTTGAATGAAGTAGCTTTCTCCTTCAGCACCATTCTAGGAAAGTTAACCTTGGTAATGCCTCTTTCATGTGTCTGCCTAAAACTAAAACGGCTCCTTGTAAGCAGAAGAATAACAGAGAACAAAAAGAATTTTGCCCTTAAATTGTGGCTGAAGGCACTGATGTCAGCAAAGCCAAGGTAAGTTTCTGAGAGCATACAGCAAACCTGATCATTTCTAACTTTGTTTTAAAAAGAAACCTTGTTGTTTGCACACCCAGCATTAACAGCACACTCCACACAAACCTCTCAAAGCAACGAAGCACCAAATTGTCAGAAGATTTTTCCTTGATGCACAATTTTTGCCATAACAACCCATGACGCTGCTCTGTGATGGGGGTGCAAGGGTGGGCTGTGATTTTCCCCACATCAGCCCAGGTAACAGACACAGCTCCAGGAGCTGCAAAAAAAAGGCTGTGCACAACTTGCAGCGACAAAAGTTGCTTGCATTAAACTATTTCCAGAAATTCATGAGGAGCCAAGGACAGCACACAATGCTGACAGGAAGATACACAATGGTACAGCAAAGCAGCTAAATTAAATAAATGTTTATGGTGCAAGACTGACAGTACTCATCAATGTTCACATAGTTCCAAGTAACTTCCTTCAAACGATTCCAAAATGTAACTATTGCATCACACAAAGAACTACAAATTGATTTAAAAGCTACTTTATTTAACACATTAAAATACTAGTCTACCTACATGTTTGATCTTTTGTACAGCTTTTATTGTTATGGAACAAAACACAAAATTTTTCCTTCATATATTTTGAATATATCTCTGTGGATATCACGAGGAGTATGACACTGTACATAGTAAGCACCAAGAACACTAAATAGCAAGAATGATTCCCTCTTTGTACTTACAGATTGTTTGTGAAATTAAACAAGAAGTACTAACACTGTAGTAATAATAATAAAAAAATCAAAGAAATTGTTCCTTAAATTAATTCATTATAACCCTTCAACTATTTTGGAGTTTTAGTACTTGATTTTAACAAGTATGGCTAATAGAGTAGCTAGAAACCCAGCATTATTTACTGAGGAATTTCTAAGGACAGTCATTGTTGTGGTGAGGTGAATGCTGTTTCCCGTTTTTCTAACAGGGTCCAGAACTAAATAAAGTCATTGTTTTACTCCCTGACCAAAGGGAGAAGGCTGAACAAAGCAAAAAGAAGACCATTTCTGTATTCAAGGATCCTGCTACTGAAATTAAGTAAGTAAAGGTGAAATGTAAGGAATTAAGCTGGGTTTATCAGCAACACCAGACCACAGCCACTGCATCTGCTCCTATTCAGCCTCTGGGCTGGAGGAGGGAAACCAGCAAAGCAAGAAAGGCAGAAAGGTGATGGGTTCACACTCAGTGTGCACGCTGAAACACACTGCACTGCAGATGGAACCAAACCAGGAGATGACTCCTGTCTCTTAGAGAACCTAAGCCTGTAGCTCCAACTTGGATCATAACACAAATTTTATACCTATGACCATTTTATATCTATGAATTTTTTATCTATGACCATTTTATATCTATGATTTTTGTATCTATGACCATAACTGATATTGAATCCAAACTCGTCACTGCAGAGAACAAAATTGAATCCTGTCTCCAAGAAGAGCACCTGAGTCCTTGCTGTGGCCAAAGTGCCACGCAGAGTGCCCGAGCTGCAATGCAAGCACCCAGAGAGCCGAGCCAGCCTGCCCACAAAATGACATTGTGGGTTTGTAACAGCTGCTCTCTGAGAGGGGTCTCAGGTCCCCTGCTCACAGAAAGGTGAAAGCCAGCCTCTAACAGATCCAGTACATCGAGGAAAAGGATGGAATTGCACTGGGAAGACAAAAACCCCTCTCATTACAGAAGTGAAGGCAAGGAAGTCTGTAAAGCAGTAACATCCATCACAAGGCACTCTTCCTCTCTGACTGGTGCTGACACGGCAGCAGTGCAAACTTGTCAGAAAAATGCTTTTCTCGTCAGGTCTGGACTAAAAACTGTATGGTAAGCTTTGTGTCCAGGTGATGATATAAAGTTATCCTTGTAGGACTGAAATGAAGGGAGAAGAGTAAGAAAAGGGAGAAGGAAGGAAGTCAAAATCACTCCTACTGTTTAAGTCTTGACTGGAGAACAAGTTTTTATCAGCTTAATTCACTGCACCCTGCCATACCATCCACCAGCTGGTGAAAGGAACCATGGAAGTCTGCCGTCTTTATAGAGTCTCTGAGGAAACACCAATTCACTGGTTTTGTTAAACCCTCGTGAGAAAGCCAAGTTTGAAGCTGCTGGGGACTTGTATCAGTTCCAAGGCATGTGGGGAGGGGGTGAAAGGAAACGTCACTTGAAAGAGATGCTTGGTATCAAGCATCAGCTGTGGAACGTCCTCACGGTTGTTCAGCATAGCCTGAAATCAGAACAGAAAGAGCGTGAAAACACTGAATTAGGAATCAAAGCAAAACCAGGACGTTGTTTTCTTCCCCTTGCAAATCCTGCTTTTACGTGATGTTACGCAGATTTGTTTGCATCACTTTCAAGTGTCTAGAAGACGAGCAACTTAGTAATAATATGATGTAAATGTCAAGTACAGCTATAAAGCATCAAAACTCGCGTGGATGAAGCATCCTGGAAGCTGAATATTAGAAACAGCAGCTGCAGCTCTTACCTGGACCTTCCGAACAAACGATGGAGTCACTCTTTTCTCAAAGTCATCTATCGGAGTGTACGAGTTCAGGATCTTAACTATCTGCTCAAATTACAAAAGACTATTTTAGTGTGTCATAAAAAGGGAGAAGACAAAAAGAAGAAAGCATTATTATGACATTCTCACTGATATTTAATTAAAGTTTCAGTAAAACATTTTACAGTAAAGAGAGAATTTTGACTTGTCACCCAGTGAGCTGTTACACGTATGATGATTGCTATGACTCATTTCCAGAAGTGCCTGCAGGATCAAGGAGATGTAGAAAAAGCTGAACTGATTAAGGGAAACAACAAAAAACCCCTGTGACATACTTTAAAAAAATATGTTGTGGAGCAAAAATGTGGGATACAACAAAGCAGGAAAACATTCACCATGGGAGCAGTCACAGTGCTCAAAACAATCAGGAATAAGGAGTTAAAATTTCAGTTTAGCAAGTGGTGATGTGGAATGCTGAGGAATGCTACTTTTATGAAATGGAAGTCCAATGGCTTTTTGCAACAAATTATTTTAGATGGCTAAGATTCTGCAGTCAGTGCTGCCAGAAGAAATCAGATGGTTCATTACCTGCACAGTAGAAAGAGATGTGCAGTGTTCACATATTTCCTTGGCATCATCATCTGTGATCTTTTTAACCTGGAGGAGCCAGGCTGCTTGAGACAGGGGCTCCAAAGTTTCTTTGGCATTGCTGCTTTGAAGATTCTTGTCCTTAAGCCATTCTTCCAAGTAGCTGATATTACATCTGGGTTAAACCATGAACAAAGAACAGAAATGTCAGGTTCCCCTTGACAAGCAAGTTACTTTGAAGACTGCTAAAGAAGAAATACTCCTCTAATGCAGTGTTCAAATTAATACATTGTAAGTTAAAAATAATACCTGCAGATTACAAAAATCAAACAATTAATAGCTGATTGAACTAAAAATTAAATCCTTTGCATATTTCAACTTTTATTTTTTCTTCGTTTTTTATTTCTTAAAGCTTGGCTAATAGAAAGCGAGTTCTCAGTTTAGCTGTTTACAGAAAATTACTAATATATACTGGCATTGTCTACTGCACTGTATGGCATTAAAACATTTATTTACAACTGAGCATGTACAGGAAATGAGAATAATCTTTGCTGTTACAAAGCAGGGCCAGGCTTGTGACTGATGAGCAGCTTTCTTCTAATGCTGTTCCCAGATGAGCCAAGATGTGACTGATTCTCCTCCTCCTGAGTGTGCAGACTGACTATGGGAAAACAAATGCACTGTTTGTTCTGCAGAACAGTGAGGAGCACGTTTCCTTGATGCTTGCAACAAGAGAGGTGATGCTCAAGCTTCGCCCTCCGAGGCTCTGTCTCGGCGCCTCTCTCGTCACAGAGCACGAAACATGCAAGTCAGCTTTTGTATCTCTGCCAGCCCTGAGACACTGCACCTGTTTGCTAGAGTCAGGAAGAATTAAAAATACTGTTGGGTCCCATCACGGATGAGCTAGCACGGAAAGAATCCCAACCATGTCTGCCTTTAAGCTTCAGACTGTAATTTTCTCTGCCTTTTCCTCCAGCAGTGTTTCCATGAAAAGAACAATTTGTAATTGTCACGTTGAGAAAGCTTAGCCCTAAATACCGACATTTACTTTTCCAAAAGAAGTAAAAACAATTGGCTACTTCCAGCAGAACGCTCACACAGTACCCAGTGACTCAAAGGACGTTACATACAAGTGTCAGAAATTCTTTCTCGAGCTTGTTGAAACTTTACTGGCTTTACCTTATCTGCATTCCTTTCCTACAGGAGCACATGTCCTTGCGGAGGAAGAGACTATTGAGGGTGACAGCTCCAATCAGAAAGAAAAGCTGCTTCACTGCCTGCTTTAGGAGCTCAGAGTCCAAGCCATTCTGACACATAGTGCTATAAAAATAGCTGAGCTGCTGCAGGATGGAGGTCATTGTGTAGGTATCCGTGTCGTCTATGCTGGAAGAACGTTTGCGGAACCCCGTGGGTTTCAAGCCAGAAATTCCTTGAAGGCTTTCATATTCCAGCATGCCTGGTACTGAAATACAACAGAAAATAACTGATAAAATCAAAATTCCCGAGGCTCCTTTACAGTTACATTAATTATTGAACAAAACCTACTTTCGGGATATTTTAGAAGTTAAATTATACACGAAAAATAAGATGCTGACAAAGGCTTCCAGAGCACACAGTTTTTAAAAAGATTTTATTTTTGTATGACGGTGCTCAGATTCAGAGCATTATCCCACACTAAGAAGTTTTGAGGAAAAAGTCTGGGAATACACCATTCAGTGAAATTTGTGTGTGTAGAAGCACACATGCAGGAACACCCATGTATAAATATCAGGAGGAAGGAGTCTGTCCCACCCTGAATCAGCTTTATTCATACACTTCACAAGCCACATTTAGGTCTGCTGGGATTGCTGCTGTCTTACCAATCATGTGCTGGATGTTGCTCTCCATGACAACAATGAATTGGTGATAAATTCGAATGGCCAAGTCGCTGAGAATTTGTCTGTATTCGGAGAGATCGAAATGCTTCAGACAGTTCTTATTCTGACGTGGGGTGTTCAACTTGGTGAATTCCTACAAGGGGGTTGTAAATGTAATTAGAAATCACGTAACATGGCAATTTGAAATTGTCACTGCAATGTTTTGGAGTTACTCATTGTGTCTCTGGCTGAACAGTGTCTCAGAATGAGTCAAAGCTACAGCTCATTTCAGTGGATGCTTCCTGTACTTAATTTTCCACTTCATGCTGACGTTTGCTCTGCTCCTAAAGCCAAAGGAAAGACGTGCATAGATGTCAATGAACTTTGGAGCAATTCCTAGAATGCTTAAACAGAAAGCAAACTCTCCCTGTTCTCCTCTCCTCACACACACAAAAAAAAAAAAAGCAAAAAAAAGCAAAAAAAAAGCAAAAAAACCCAGAGCCAACAACGCAGTTGTTTCAACTATGATGGCAAACAAAAAAATTTACATTGTACTGTTGCAAAACGGTTTTATTTTTGGACTTTTCATTAGTGAAGTTCTGACTTCAAAAGTCTACTCCGAATCCTAACCTGTGTGAGGTGTTGAATATTCATTAGCATCCAGATTAAAAGTAAATTCTGGATTCGGAGCTTTCCCGACTGCTGCAGCCCCAATTACAGAGTGTTGGTAATGAAGTTTCATGGTTTGGGTTCCACACGGCCCCGCTGTGGCCACGAGAGGGAGCGTCTCTAACCCCAGCTCAGGCCACCTCAGTCTATAAAACCTCATTAAAAATACAGTAAGAGTTTCCAATTGAAAAGAATTGAAAGAACTTTGACTCTCAGGACGAGATTTAGCTTAAACAAGAAAGTGAAATAAGGGAAAAACCTGAATATTTTCTTGTTTTGCTCCTCTCCCGAGGTTTTCTTCTATTTTGGTAGCAGTAGGTATTTGAATGGTCCTAATTATAAAATAGTAAAGCTGTTTTATATATACACACAGCCAGATATCTGAAGTCCAACTCAAATTAAACTCATGTGGAATAATTCAAATTAAGTAGCAGTTTCCATGTCCTGTCTTTAACCTGCTTTAGCACTTTAAAGTTCCCTTAATTTCCCTTGATCCATTAGTTCTATACGAATGTTTTATTATTTGTATAAGACACATAATACCACTGCAGAGCAATGTCAGTATGTAAATACCTGTAAGGAACACTGGTGAGCTGGTGAGTAGTTATTAATTAATGCTATTTTAAATTCCAATTAAGACCTGTCAAAAGTAATGAAACTATTTCATGAAATCAATCCTACCTCTTCCCCGCTGTACTGCTTCAGACAGTTAAGAAAATAATACGTATTGGAAAGCCAAAAGGACAACATCTCAAAGTCTTCTGAGTGCTCCTGAAAATGGCAAGTAAAGCAGTCTTACTATGGTATTGTCTCATGAAGTTAATTGAGTAATTAAGACCATTACAGCACTGGCAGAACAGAGCCCATCTGTAGCAGAAGGAGCACAGAGCATCTGTGAGGTGCTGGCTGAACAAATCCTGCTGTTTTCAGGCTGATACAGAGCAAAGACCCCTCTTTTGTTTGGTAAATACTGCTTAAGTGTTCTCACATAACAGGCTAAATAATAATCCTGAACAAACAGATTTACAGTTCCCATGGATTTGTGGTTTGCTGGAGGGCTTCCTGCAAAGAAGTGTGAGCAACACCTGCATTCACAAATGAAACTGAACTACACATAAACACAATTCTAACTAAACACAAGCTTCTCTAATGGATAAACTGTGCTATGTTTGTTTGTGTTCAAACTATAGACATTCTCTGTACAAGGTGTTCAACTGCATAAACCACAGCCCATTCCTGCCTGTGCCTGCTGTTTCATTCCTTTATAAATCCATAACAAAGCATTCACATTGGTTGAATTTGTTATGTATACAGCATAGCAATTTTTGTTTATGATTTAATTTTGTACAGTGGCTGGCAATTTGATTTTAATCATCTGGGTTCCAGTGCTGCAGCACCAGATGACACGAGGAATTACACCAGCAGCCAAGCAGGGCAAAAACCTCTTCAGATTCCACTACCTGCTTGCTGCCAGACACAGTAACCTTCATTTCTGTCCCTCGGACTTCTACCAGTGCTAGAAGCACAGGGGCACTTCACCTAATTAGCTACTCATTGTAAAACGTAAAATATTTGAAATGATCTTGTCAACAAGATAAAAATAATTGCTGTTAATGCATTCTGTGGATTCAGTGTTCAGCACAGCAGAGCCTTACCTGGAGACTTCACAGGATGCTGCTACACACCTCAAAGAGTGTCACTAATGATTGTCATTCTCTTATAGGACTATCAGCAAATGGAAGTGTTGGATTCCCCAGGTACCATGCATGCATCTTGTAAACCTTGTGTTAAAAACCAAAAAGTACAGTATAGTTCAATCAAACAATCTCCTACCTTAACAACCTGTTTGATCCCATCAATGGTTACATTCATGAAAGACTTCAGCATGTCAGCATCGTTCAGGTAATCTGCATACCTCACACACATGAAGAGGATGTGAGCTGGGAGGCCAGGGATCATATTAACTACCACTCCACGTGGCTTTAAATCTGCATGGAGGAGAGTCATCTGGTTTATATTGTGTAAAAATTCAATTATGCAATGTGTCATTCCAAAAAAGACAAGCACCATGCTGTTCCTTTCTGCAGTGACCCGTCACTTGATAACTGATTTTCTGGTGAATTGCTTGTTTCTGAAAATTTCTGTAACAGTCCTGCTCACATATGAGTATTAATTACATTCTTCTGAGGGGTAGGAGAGCATTGAATTCTCAGGTCCAGCATGGGCTGTGCCAGGCAGGACAACTTCAAAAAGCACATTACATTTAACTACCCTCTGGATGCCCCACCAAATCCTGGCATCACTTAAGGACACACCTTTGTTCACAAGGATAGAAACATTCACAAAGATATAAACATTCACAAGGCTGAAGAAGGTGAGAAGAAAAGGTAGGTGTTGTTAATTTAACAATGGTACCAATGGACATAGAAAATTCATCACATTTACTATTAACTGAAAGCTAATGAAAAAAGCTGGTTTGGCAGCAAGACTGATACTGTGAAATAGCTCAGATGAAGGACAAAGCCCTTGTACAAGAGAAATGTGAAGCACAGCTCCTTTCAGTGAAGGGATGCTATGGAAAGGACGGGCAGGACAGTGACCATCACCCATGGACAGAAGCACAGTGACTTACAGACTCAGTAGATGACCAGGAAGAAAGTAAATTCAAGTCCCTGGTGTGCTCTTGAGATTTATAGCTTTAGAGGTGGATAAACAGTAAGAAAGATAACAGAGTCAGCATTCTGTAGAGTCAGAGAAATAGTTTTTTACACAGATAAAGCATTTCTGTACTTTAAATGTCTGGCAGTGGAACGAGAGCAATAGAGAGCCTCCAAATTGTATTGGAGGTGAGAGAATGGGGGAAAAGACAACTCTGAATGTAAATGAAATATGGTCCCTTGTAGTTTTTGTTACGGTGCTCCGAATATTGCTGATGATTTATAAAATTCCAAGTTTCACTAAAATACCGAGGATCAGATTCTGAATGATCCTTTCTTCATCCTCTTTTTTGTACTCCATCATTCCAATGTACTCTTTGGGCACAGATGGCACATGGGCTTCAGCTGTCAAACACAAAAGCACTGTCACTGCCAGGTTCATGGCCATGTTAAAACAAACTATTGGAGAAAAACATTTTTCTCTGTAATAAAGAGAGTACAAGCCCTGTTCACACTAATGTTCTCAGCCTGTGGCTCCCAGCATCAGGAGTTAAGAAGTGTTTATATAACTCATGAACAGCTTCACTGGATTCAGTGGGATTACTCGCAGGAATAAGGAAAATAAACAGCAGCAGTTCACCTCTACATTAAACACCTCTGCAATGTTTTTAAGAGCATCCTTTAGTGAAGAATTACTCTGCTATCAGAGAGAGTTTGTGTGAGGGTGTGCATCAACTGCTGCTGGCAGGATTTTATCCCTGTGTGAGGGTGTTCATCAACTGCTGCTGGCAGGATTTTATCCCTGTGTGAGGGGGTGCATCAACTGCTGCTGGCAGGATTTTATCCCTGTGTGAGGGTGTGCATCAACTGCTGCTGGCAGGATTTTATCCCTCTGCCTTCACCTCTGTCATACAGACCACGTCCCCTGTTACTTAGCTGGGGAAAAACCAAACAAACCAGGAAAGGACTTTTATGTCATTTGTGTTGATGATTCCCCTGGCACATTTTTCTGAGGTTTTAAATTTCTAACTCAACCCCAAACTTCACTTTTTAAAAAAACACATTTTTCTTCAGACAGACACTGACCATTCAAAGCTATTAAGCAAAATAAATCACATAACAATATCTTACCTTTTTCAATAGTCTTGGTCAGAGTTTTGATCTGATCCTCTAGTTTTTTTATTATTCTGTCTTTCATGTCTAGTTTTTCTTCAAGATCCTGTAATAATCAAAGGCAGTGAGTTCAGAGTAAATACAATTAAAATATGTTCTCTACTGCTCCATGTTATTGCCACAATTAAAGTGCACTATGATGTGCTTTTACTTATATTTGGTGGAAGAAACACCTTCATATCTTTTTTTCTCCGTCAGTTAACTGAAGAAACATCCTATCCATACCACCAAATCATTATTTCATTTTTACCCTGCATTTCAGGTACAGTTTCTTAATTTCATTTCCTCACCATGTTTTCCACAGCAAGTCGAGTTGTCACTTGCTTTATCTTGCTTTTCACTTCATCCTGGCCTTCATCTTGCAGCAAACCATTGCTCAGCCCCTCAGTTCCTTGGCTTGTGTCCTTCAGACTCTCTTTTTCTTTCATGTCTACTTCATTCTGGGCCTCAGCAGTTCTAAAGATAGATAAGAAGTCTTGTCTCTTAATCTTTTGTGAAAGCACAGTCAGATCATACTTGTCCATTAGTTATTAACTGTACACAACTCTAAGGCAAATCTTAAGGAGAACGTAGAACTTTTAAGAGTTTAGGTGACTCTGTTACCACAGCTTACAGTGACTACATTTCTTAAAATTAACAAAAAAAAAAAAGAAGAAATTACCGTTTTTGTGTCCTGTCCCTTTCCAGCTCATAATGCAGCCGATTCGACATCTCTTCCATTTTTTACAGTAATAAACAGCAACAAAACCCAAAACAAAACAGAAACAACAAAATCAAAGGTATTTACTGTTCAGTACTAGTATGCAGTAAATCTTACACTCAGAATTTTGTTTCATCTAATGAAGTTGAATGTCCTGCCAGATGATGTAGCAGAGAAATGTGACTACTCCATAACCACACAGAAAATTACATGGGATGAAGAGTTTTGATACTACTGACTTCTTGCAGTTGGCAGTAAAACTACTCATAAATTTTAAACCAGTTGCCTAGGAAGACACTGCAGTGAGAGAGACTCCAATCCTCAGCAAAGTATGCTTTTCTAAATGGAGAGGAACTTTTCCCTCTGTCTCCACTCTGAGTTTTGCAGCGTTCCCTTAAGCCCACCTCACAGAGTATGCCTTAAGTTCCATGTTATCTTTCCTTTTTTATGACTGTTTCCAAAGGACATATTCCATTCCACACATTCTTAGCAGAGCCCTATTGAATACATCTGGAGACTTCCAAACCACAGAACTGAATGACCTCAAAAAGGCAAAAGAAGCACATATTTGCATGTATCTTATTCTTTAAGAAGAGATGTAAACTGCACAACACTTGTTTTTCATTGCGTTTCTTTCATTTACTAATAATAAAGCAAGTACCAAGGCAATGGAGCTGTCATGGAATATTACTTCAGCTTTTAAAAGTTCAGTTCCAGGGAATTCATCCTGTTCATCTCAAACAGCTGAAGACTGGGGACCACAGTGGTACTTTACCTTTCAGCTTTACACTCTGCTCTTGAAGACGGTTTTCAAGATCCAATTTTTGATTTTCAAGTTCAGCAACTTGCTGCTTAAGATCTGGGATTACCTTTTAGAGAAAAAGGAGATTTGTGTATTTCAGCACCTTCCTTCTTTTCCAGTCCCTGCAATAGCTCCTAAATCACCCCTCGACCCTCAGCTGCAAACCCAAAGCAGAGGGAGGCTCTGGGGGGATGCTGCTGCTGCCTGCCTGACTTATTTAACTTTTCTGGAGGCACCTGCTGCTGGCCACTCTTAAAAACTAAATACTGAGCTAATCAAATTGTTGGACTGTCCCACTACTAATGGTTCTGTTCTAGTGTAAAGGAAATTACACTATGGCTTTGATTTCCCCAGTTCAGTTAACAGTGAAAAAAACCCCCTCAATATGCCATAAAATGATTTTTAAAAAAGAATATTACAAATAACTTTTCCTTATATTTTCAATTTTTGTTACTCTGTTTCGAAAACATTTGTTCGATTATTTTTCAGAAAAATGATATGGCATAATCCTGTGTTCTGGAACCACTCGGTTGGTTCCTTGTGCCAGTTTCACACAGCTCCAGTTGTCAGCATCTCCAGCCGCGCCTGGAGCTTGTTCTGGAATGTGGAGCTGCCCTCTGGTGGGGAGAGCATCAGAACTCTGAGGAGGCTTCTGAGAAAAACCTCAAACCAGGTTTATGCAAATGCAAAAAGTCTCTGCGAGGCTGCCCCAGCAAGCTGGGAGCTCTGACAGTGAATTTGGGTGTCTCTTTACAGCCACCCCAGCAGGGAGGGAAAGAGCCCCATGGATGGGTCACCTTAAATGACCCCATCTCTTTGAGCCTGGAGATTTCAAAGACATGACCACAATGTTTTGAGTGCCACAAACACCTCTGGGTTGTACTTCTGCTCCTGCACCTTACCAGATTTTCTGAAGTCAATCTGCTAACTTCGAGCCGAATGCCATCGTTGATGTCATTTTCCTCCCGGAATAATTTCTGTAGATGATTAATATCTTGACTAAGATGTTCAACTTTAAAGTTCAAACCTTCAATCTCCTTCTCATATATTTCTTTCTGAGACTGGAAATGGCTTTCCAAGACTCTGTTAAAACAAAAGGGAGAAAGAACAGATGTAGAATGACCTTGATTAAATGGGTCAAATTGAATACAAAGTGAAAACAAAATACTGTGATTAACACAGAGATATTCCATGACATCACCTGTGCATTAAAGGAGTTGAAAGTTATGCATGGTATCTCAGAGGAAACACTTTCCCCTGGCTGACACACACACATTTATCTCACTGGCTTGGCAGAAGTTTATTCAACTGATTTTAAACTGCTCAGCCCATCCTATAAAAGCAGTGCTTGTCCATTTCCTTAACAGAAGTCCAGTATTGCACTGTGAAATTACTTACCCACTGATCTTTCCATTTCCTTCTAGATCACAGCTTGGATTTATGGAAACACTGAAGAACTGAACTCACCTTGTGGCTTTTTTCAAGCCCTCGTAAGCAAACCACAGTTCTCCATCCTCATTTAAGTGCTCCAGATCCTCTGTGGAGAGTCTAGAATGCAAGGCAGAACCATCAGTGTGCAGGTGATGCATTTCTTAAGCTTTCCTGAAGAGACCTCAGAACAGAATTACCTGCTTCTTACGTCTTCAAAATCGTAACTTTCAAGAAGCTGCTTTGTAACTTCTGACATCTTTTCTGCAAAAAACCCCACAGAGTTTATAAAATTCATTGTTTTCTCTGCATGTTTCATTCTAGAGATCAAACCAACCTCTTCCTAAATCTACAAGGCTCTTTCCTGGTACTCAGTAAATATCTCTGATTTACCCCAAGAATACAGTGGAGGAATTGGTTCTACTTTGGGACCTGAAGGAGCATCAGGTTGATGCACCACCAAATACTGTTTGTTTTCTAAACACATCAGGCTTTCAGTGCAAAGTTACATCTTTCTGGTCAGAATCTGGGCAGCTCCTAGAGCTGTAGAGATGATTTATCACCTGGTGCTAGGTTACTACATTAAATGCTGCAAATACAGGTTTGCTCTAAGACATCACCATCATCACACAAAGTTCACAACAGCAGTGCTTCTTAAGTGCATTTTTCCAAAGAGAACCCAACTCAGCAAGTTATTTAAGCATATCTGACATTACTGGATCTAGGACAAAGGACAGGATGAGTGAAAACCAGATAATGTATTGTTCATACATTTTTGGGTCACAGATACCTGTTAAACTCTGAGTGAAGTTTAAATTCCAGGTGAAGTTCAAATCATTAGTATTTATTTCTAAACACAAAGGAGAAATGTCTGAAATCAGAAATTCCTCAAAAGATCTCAGTATTCAGTGACTACTTTGTATGTATAGGAATGAACAGAATGAAACCACCATGGGATGGGAAAGAGCTGGAGTTTGGTCCCAGCTGACACAGAAGAGATCAGTTTAAGCTGGCCTGGCTCACACTGAGTTATCAAGTTCTCTGCACTCTCTGGTGTTCAGCCTTACCCCTCAATTCTCGCTTCTGTGAGTGGGCTTGCTTTTCAACATCCAATTTTTGGGTCTGAAGAAGTTCGATTTCCTTCTGCAGCTCAGGTATTTTCTGAATCAGACAGAAATTATATACTGAGACAAGGAGTGGATGACAAGGGCTGAGTGTCAGTTAAATCATCATTGTAATTAAGAACAAGTTAATATGGTAAAAGGTTAAAACGCGTTGTGTTTAAAGCATCTGGCTCTCAGGCATCAGGGCAGAACAGTAATGTGATGTACTGAAAAAAATTAATGTTTGTGCCATGGAATTGACTCAGAGAAAACAATGTGACTTTACACTATTTTAAGGTTCAGTTTATAAACTACACGTGTGAAAAATCTCCTGAGAAATGAATACTTTCTCAGAAAAAAGGAAGGAAAAAAGATCTATGTATTTCAGTTTATTCAATATTCAAGCACAACTACTCTTGAAAACACTCACTTATTTCTGTGAGCAGGACCTTGCATTGTCTGCTACACAAAAACAGTGAAATATAGAGATATATCAAATACAGCTTATTAACCACAACTTCTTCTAAAAATGCACTGCAGATTAAAAAAATCAGTGATGGTCTACAAACAAAACACATTCTCCACTTGCTTTATCTAGCAAAGACTCCAAAATGAACTGAGTCATGCCTCACCTGTGCTTGTTTTGTAAGCTGTCCTACTTCCATTTTCAAGCCATCCTGAATGAGAATTTCTTGCTGAATTTGTTGCTGTAGCTGAGTTTTTTCTTCTTTCAGAATCTTAATTTCTCCCTTGAGCAAATCAATCTCCTTTTCATAGTCCTGCTCAATCTCCTTTTCATAGTCCTGCTTCTGGTTTTGGAAATTTTTCTCAAGTATCCTGAAGAACACAACGAAAAGGTTAATTTTATTCGTCTACATTCGTAAGTGAAAAAGTGGGCTTCGTTTTAGTTTTAATTTGAAGGACGTGCTTCACTGAAGAACACTTTAAATGAACTAGAATTACTTGAAAATACGGGTCACGAATCCACCTACACAACGGATGATAATGGGAGGAGAACATCCCTAGATTTCCGTACGTATAATATAATGATACAGGGATGGAATTCAAGGCAAAACTGAGTTTTTTCCACAAAAGTCTAATTCTCAGACTCTGTGAGTTACCCCACCTGAGCAGCATCCACGGCCACAGTCAGCACTGAAGGAGGACACAGCAGCAGGAAGCTCTGTGTCCTTCTCAGCAGAACACTGCAGGAAGATTTCCATTTTCCACCAGCCCCTGCTGGCTCCCAGCATAATGCAGGTAATGAGCAAAGCAGAAAAACGAGCAAAAGAAGTCCTCTTAATACAGTCTGAAGTTACTGGCAGCTGAAATCAGACTGAGCTGGAGCAGCAGAGAGCTTCCAGCCCTCAGGAGCAGCAGCTGATTGCTCTCTCCTCACTTCAGAGAACAGCATTTCTCTGGTGCTGAAGGTTCTCTGTCTTGTACTGGGAAGAAATTGCTGGGAAATAAACACCTGATCCAAGAAAATCTTGCTGCAAAGCAACAGCCATCTCCTGATAAGTAACAGGATTTTTACTGCAAATTAAATACCTAAGGGGGGGAAAAAGTTCTTGCCTTTCTATTTTTAACCAAATGTCCTTTACAAACACTGCCTTTGTCTCATGTGGAATCTTTCAGCTCTGTCCTTTCATATTTTCACAGGAGTTCTGACTGGTGTGGCCATCAGCTGCTCTTCCAGTCCTGACCAAATTCTGAGGCAATCTCCAAAGAAACCATCATGATCAGAGTTGCCTTCAGTTCTCAGAAGGGCACGTGAAAAGACAGGAAACTGCACAAGAACAGTCTCAGTATAATTCCCTGCATGTCACTCACCCACAAACAAGAATGTGCTTTTCCTGAACTCTGCATGAAGCACTTCAGTACCAGCAGGAATGCCCAGGAACACGGACAGATTCATAAGTGATGTCAGCATAACACATTTGCAGAAGGAGAAAGAAAGGTAGGGAAAGAGAAAACACAAATGCTGTTTCAAAGAAATAAAATTCAGATTACGTACATTCGCTGGTTTTCTTCTTTTTGTACATCACTGAAGAGCTGCTGTGTGAGGTCATCCATTTTCTCTGTCAAAAAATATTTTAATATTTCAAAGACCTTCATGCAATTGTGTACATTTATTAAAAAAGCATGACCACAATGGGAAGTTTTGTTTTAACAAGTAATCCTTAAAATATTCTGAGGCTGAAATTACTCCCTCAAGTGCCAAAAATTATCACAGCACATTTTACAAATAATGCTATAGAAACAAACAGATTCTGAAGCACCTAAGTGTTATTCATCTAAAGTACACTTGGTCTCATGTGCTGCCTGTGTCCTTTGAAATTAGATTCCCAAAGTACTTGTATTAAAGGAACCAAGGGTGAAGCTACACTTTGAGGGAATAGATGTGTATGAAAAAGGAAACGTGACAGGAAGAGAGCTTCTGCTATTGAAAGGACAAATTTAATTTAGCTATTAAATAAAAAGCATTTGCACACTTGCACTACACATTCTAAGCAAGAGGAGGACCAACTTTCAATTTACTACAATTTCAGCAGTTATATTGCTTTTATCAGAACAAAAGTCATTTACTTTTGCTGAAAACCTGACTTTACCCCACTATAGCTCCTCTGAAACTCCCTTTAGTTATTGTACCTTTCATTTCCTCAGTTTTTTCTTGGAGCTTTATTTCTAAGGTCTCCTTCTGTTCTTGCAATTCTTTATTCTGATTCTCAAGTTTTAAGATTTTCTGTACACACAAAAAGTAAGCAAAATATACAAATTACAAAGGAGGAAGAAATAGGCCACAGAAGACCTTACATTTTAACAAAAATATATGGACTCTCTTCCTTCCCTGCTGCCTCCCCCCAAAAGAGTAGAGTTACTTAGAAACTCTCAAACCATGCATTCGATAAATCCAGTAACTGAAAACATAATTTGAAAACAAAAGCACACAGATGGCCATTATAATTTACCTGCTCACTGTCCTCCCTGTACTTTTTCCCTTTCTCTTCGTATGTTCTCTTCTGAGCAGTTAATTTTTCGAGTTCTGATTCAAGTTTCTGAATTGTATCCACGTCACTCATGTGAGCTGAAGCCAGGTTGGTCAATCGTTCCAGCAAACCATGATTTTCTCTACTCTGCAGTGAGCAGGACAGGATAAAAGAAAACAGAAAAATGCACTGAAACTGCTCCACAGAATTTTAAAGGGAGCACCTGACCCATTTCTGCTCACCACCCCCTATCAGTCATGATTATTTCAACCCAGCACTGTTTCCATCAATTAGATTAAAACTACCATTTTAAAGATGATTTGGCTGGAATGGCTCTCAAAAATAAGCTGCAAAATAAACATAATGTTGAATTGCCAAAAGCTACAAAACATGTTGTACCAGAGCAGCATCTCACACATCCTTCATCCTCACACAAGTAACCCCACCCAGAGATGGGATGGACTTAAGAAACAGTAAAAAAACCCAAACAGTTAATTGCAGACTCTTCTCATTTGCATAATTAACCCAAAAATATAAGGAAACCCTCAATGATTCTTTCCACCCTGGGTGTAGAAAGCCCAGCAGCTTCTCATAAAGGACCACAACCTTTCCCCCGTCTTCTCAATTCAGCATCTTCGACTAGAACAGCCACGATAAAAAAACCAGCACAAATCAGAAGCTGACTGCTCCCCCTCACCTGCTCTTCCAGCTTTTTCTGCAGCTGCTGAACTCTGTGTGACAGCTGGATGTTCAACACGAACCTCCGGATGTGCTGGAACCTGCGCCTGGCGAGCCACGCACGGGCGTGCTTCTGCAGGACCACAGCCTTCTGCTGCTCACGCATCTGCAGAACAAAGCCCCGACAGCTGCCTGCAGTCAGCCCAACCCACACCGACTGGGGCAGTCTGTGAGCCTACACACACTGCTGGGGACAGCACAGCTCATGGAAATACCAAAGCACTGAAATATCCGGGCTGCGGTTCGAGCCACTGCAGTAATCGCAGTAAAGGGTGTGCATCCATAAAACCCAACGGAGTTCTTGGTAAAAATAAAACAAAACAAAACAAACAAAAAAAAAACCCACAAAACCCACCCC
>VZRV01006684.1:329301-346121 GCA_013398115.1 Falcunculus frontatus | reverse complement strand
CAAAACCAACCAACCAAACAAAACAAACAAAAAACACCCCAAACCCAAAAAACAAACAAAAAACCAAAAAAAAAAACCAAAAAAACAAACCCAAAAAACAAACAAACAAGAAAAACCAAACAAAAAAGCCCCAAAAAACAAACAAACAAACCAACAACCAAAAAACCAAACCCAAAAACAAAACAAAAAACAACAAACAAAGAAAAACCAAACCCAAAAACAAACAAACAAAAAAAAAACCAGAGCAGAAAATATGAGAACCACACATGCAAAAGGTAAAGTATTAGGGATAATTGCCATTGTGTCCATCTCTTTCACAGAGCACGAGCTGTTTTCAGATACTGAAATAAAACTTTTGATAGGCTGTACCTTCTGATATTTTTTTCTTGCTAGAAATCCTCTCGTGTAAGCTTGTATTGTCACAGCAGCCACGTGGATGAGCTGGCAGAGCCGACGGACCAGGTAACCCCGACAGTACTTCTGAATAACTATAGCTGCCCAAGTTTCCTTCAGATTTCTTGCAGTTATAGCTTGCCTTAATTCAAAAGACAATAAAATTTACTTAGATCACGTTAGATTTCTCATTCCCTTGGTCAGTCAAATTACATATACACACACACAAAAAAAAGCAGAAGATATCAAAACCAGGCATCCATTATCAAAAAATGAGCTTGTTCTTCAACCAAGGTGAAAGAGGGAGTTCTCCACAACTCCTGAAATCTGTGCACAAGCAGTTGTTCTGATGGGCTCTTTCTGAAAGCCTCCAAGCCTATGCAGAGCCACCTTTCAGTTTGCTCTGTGAATAACTGTGCACTTTCTCTGCTATAATTTGTCCACACTAATTCACACACCCCTGGTTTCTTCTCTGGCTCTGAAGCCCAGCAGAAAGCCCAAGACAACAAGTGGATCATGTATTATCAGCTAAGGATGGAGCTCACAGGCAGCCAGGCCTCTTGGGAATCTGGCAGCACTGGAAAGCTGCTGGAGCACCTTTGTCAGCTGAACGACTCAAACACTTCCAAGTCCATAATTACAAACAAGAGGAGATGGAAACACAACCTGAATTGCTCTTTCATAAAAACTCCACTCTGGGCATCAGCTGGACCTCGTACACGCCCTGAGGCACAGCCCAGGAGCCCCTTCATGAGGCAGGAGTACCTCACAGTGCGCTGCCCCCTGAAGTATTGCTGCACAGTGACTGCTGCTCTCCTCATGCTCAGGAACTTCTTCCTCTGCAGCCAGCCCCGGACACGCTTCTGGATCAGGATGCACGAGTGCCTCAGCCTGTCTGAGCGCAGCTTCTCCAAGTAAGCAACCTGTCCTGCTCTGAAAAAGATCTTTGTTCTCCCAAACTGATACTGGTTATGATCCTGAGAAAGAAAACAGTAGGTATATTAAGTTTTCAGGGTTTTTTTCGTAGACCAGATATTCTCTTCCTTTTATAAATTGTCACTTCAGGCAAGCTTTTCTTCAAGACACGATCTTCCTAAATAAGAATATCCTCTCTGCCTTCTTTGTAGATAGGAGTATGTAGGGGGGGAAAACCCACTAAGCAGGAAAGAGAACTACCCCAGAAGTTGTACATTCATAATCTAAAATTAGAGGGCGGCTCTGGACTTATCATCAAGGCCTTAAAAGCAATCTCTTCACCTCCTCCTCCAGGTCTGTTTCCATGGGCTCAGCAGTACCTTCTGATGCACATTTCTAGCCTGGAACCAGTGAGCTGTGTGAGCAAAAACTCGGGGTGAAGCTGCTTTAAGGTCCAGCTCTCCCCCTTGGCCTGTGCCAGAGCTACTCACTGAGTGTGCCTGTGTTTGGTCTCCCACATCCCTGAGCCTGACCTCATCCCTGAATCCTCACATTCTGGCTTGACTGGGACCAGCCCCACCACCACACCTCACCTAACAAACAGAAGCAACGTGCAAAGTAGCACATTTTTGAACAGCTCTCCAATATTCTGCACTCCACCACCAAAATCCCTCCTGTGCTCGGAATACCTGACAAGTATTCAACTTGTCAATGGACTTGACAGCCATTTACTGTTCACTGGTTTATAAACATGGAATATCTTCCATTCTGCAAGTGACAGTAGCAAGCACAGAGTGGTTCAATTCTCTACGGCCACCCCACGGCCGTGTCACAGCACAAGGTTACTGACCCCACACCTGTGAACAGCACAGCAAATCAGGAAAAACAGTCAATGTAAGCACCTTTCCTGTCTGAGGAGAGAGACTACTCTTGGCAAAAGAGACCTTTCATTACCAATAGATGCTGTAATTCATCTATTGGCTGCTGCACACAAACCAACCTGGATCAGCCGCTGCAGAACAGTCTTGCAAATCTGTTTCTTGTCATTTATGGAGAGCTCCTGCTGTGTCATAAGAATGCTGTAACGGCTGAAAAACTCAATGTAAGTCCACCTGGAAAATCAGAAGTGAACAAATGAAATCCATTTAACAGAGAACTCCTTGGCATAGGGAGGCCCACTGCTGTCCCTACCTGGATGGGTAGCTCTGGGCACTAATCCGAATAGTTTCCAAAACACCACAAGCTCGCAGCTGCTGAGCAACTCTTTTGGAATCAAACCTAAAAAAAAAGCAGTGTTATACTTCACATTTCTGCTGGGTTTGGCATGCTGTAATAATTAGAAGCATTCTACCAAGTGGATTTGTATTTCTGCTCATAGGACACAAAGCTCCCTGCTTCTCATCTAGTGTCTTACTCCACATCACATATTTAAAAAAAAAGTATCTGGTGTCGCCCTGAGTTTTGCAGTTCTTCGATGTTTTCATTTCTGTAGAAGAGTTTCTCACGCACTGTTTGTAAACATCGTTATGTTTTTGTAACTTTGTTCTGTTGTTTGCATTCTTTTCTCCTGGGCGGAGATGTTTGATGGACTTTCCTTTGACCAGTGTGGTTGAGGGGTGTAAACCTCACCCTCCAATCCAAGGCGATTATTAAGAAGATATAGAATAAAGCCCGAGGTCTTCTCAGCCTCTCTTTTTCTGCTTCTCTCCTGAACAGGGGTCTGCGTGTTCTTTTCGTGCCCAAGTGTGACAATCTGGGTTTTCTGTTTCTTCCTCAAAACCAAAGGTAGACTGTGTTTATTTCTCTCATGAAAATTCCTGTTTCTTTTCAGCATTAACTGTGAAGTTCATAGCAGCAAGTGGTAAAGAACAGTTCCACTCTCAACACAAAACACACACAGAAATAACCCCCCTCAGCAATCCATCAGGAAGAAACTCTCCAGCTATTCTTTAGCCCATCCATTATGAATAAACCAGGATTTACTCATTGATACCTGGGTTCAAAATTACAAACACAAGGCACGGAAAGGCCCTTCCTAATTCTGGACCAGAGCTGATATTCCCACAGAGCACCAGCATCACTTCAGCACCAGCCAAGAGATCCCTGTGGCTGGCAGAGGACCACACTGCTCTTTCAGAAGCTTGGGGTGCACTCTTCTACTCTAATTCTGACATGTTTTTCATTATCCAAGCTACTTCTGCCCTCACTGCAGAATCATGAGAGCTCACTGCAGCGACAGTGGTCTGGTATCATCAGTAACGTGCTTTGCATGGAAAGATTTTGTCTGGCTACGAGAAAATGAACTAATAAACTTAAAAGATTTAATTTAGAATCAAATTTGGCCTCTCCCCTCCTACTCACGTATGATAAAAGCTTTAATTTCATTTGTCAGGGCACTGCCTTCCAGCTGGAAGTTGTGTGACTGAAACCAGAGTGCTTCCACAGGTCTGGCCACAAAAGAGACCAGAGTTAACTCCTGCTCACAGGTCAGTGGTTATCAATCTGGCCAGAGGGATTATGAAAATTATCTGCCACATATGATTGTATTAAAATATTAAAATTACATAAAAACTGGGGGAAAATCCAGGGCTGTGTTCAACACTGTTCATACCTCTTCCGACTTCTAAAGCTCTTTGAAATATTTCTGCAGACAAAAGGTTAAGTTCACAAAGAAAATGGCAGAGGTTTTTATTCTCTAAATATGAACTGGGGTTAATCCATACTGTGTAAGGGCTAACACACCTATACAAAATATTCATCAACTTAAACCAAAGGTGGACAACCTTTACCCTAAAAATGTTCTGGCAAATACACAAGCACCAGTTTCTAACTTGAAAAATACTAGGTTAAAGAACTTTTAAGGCAACGATAATGATACTTATTCTATTTTTGTAGGAAGACAATATATTTTTTAAAATTCAGCTATCTGGAATGGAAAAATACATTCTGTATGGGAAGTTTCTCAACAATAAGAATTTAGCTTGCTGACACACTGCTACAGAGAAAGAGAAAACCCCAGCTGAGCACCACTAACATACTTACTCAAAAGGCAACTTGTCATCGTTTGGCTTTATGCATCTCACATAGTGAGGAGTGGTTGCATTGAGGGTCACCATAAGCAAAGACAAAGAATTCCGGAACTAGAAAACACCAGACATCAGAGTTTTGCTAACGAAACATTTCCAGCAAAAAGGCAAATCTCAGTCTTTCGATTATTTGTTAGGTTTTTGGACACTGGGAGGTGTTTTTAGTGTTTAGATCTCAAGCACAGGACAGTGAAGAGTCTGGCAGTACCCAAGAGCCCCCTCTGTGTGAAATAAACCCATCCAACCACACCCAGACCTGGGGCACTGCTCTGGGGCTCCTGCTGTCCTGAGAACTGTCCCCAGGGACAGCGACAGAACCCAGCCTCAGGCTGCCCAGAAAACACAAACACCAGAGAATTGCAGGTCTGTGCAGTACCTTACTGCCAACAGTTGTCCTGAGCTGCTTGTTGGGTGATTTCAGAACAGGTCTGGCAGATTTGATGTTTATAGTTGAACTGAAAGGTGAAATGGACACTGGACTGTCTTGAAAAAAATTTGCACACAGATGAAACTAAAAGTGTGGTGAAAGAACGAGAGTTAAACACTTGTGTAACTGCAGCAACATTTAAATCAAAGTGACATTTACTGTAACGAAAAATGCAAACTCCTTAATACTTTAGGCCAGGTATTGCAGGACTTTGAACCGGGTATTTAAGCCACAAACAAACAAATAACAACTGAAGGAAGAGTTGCAATGATTCTGAGTCTACTGAGAAGCACTTACACATTTCACACACAAAACCCTACAGCTGTGAAAGGAGCTTCAATATAAGCAAATATGGACACAAACACAGAGCAGAGCTAAAAATAAGAGCACTTAAGGCTGTATTTTCACAATATGCAATTTAAATTAAGAAAATATTTTCAGGTCAGATGAAGTGAGCGTCTTAAGAGTAATCCTGAAGTCTCGAGGCTGTGGACTTCAAAGGGACAAGCAGATGGGAGGTGCAGGCACACAGAAGACACCTGATGTTTTCCTTGCCCTGGCATTCTCTTAATCTCTTTTGAAGAATAAATAAAGGCAGTTGTTAATGATAAACCACCTATCAAAGCTGCATGCTATGACTACAGGAAAAAAAAAAGGTTTTCAGTTACAGGGATTACAAAATGCTCGTCAAGGAAAATATTAAAAAAAAACCCCAACATAACTAACGAACTAACACATATATGAAGGCAGTTGAACACTGTGTTTTTTCATCTTGTATATTATTTGATGTTAAAAATATACACTTGTATAATAATAATAAAATTAAGATATTCAACCTATTAGAAATTCTTTATATCAGAACAAATACTTTAAAATCAGACCTGAATTAATTCCAGTAAAATCAAGGATTCAGAAAATTAATCATTACTGTTTGTTCACAAACCTTGCTCTCCTTCAAGACTTCAATCAATACTTCATGCACTGTGTCTCTGTTTTTTTCCAGAAATCCTTCACATTTATATTCTACCTGTGCAAACAGGTGAAATCATTAACTTCTCAGCAACACATAAACAAACAGTTGGCAAAACAATAATTTTTCCTCTCCCAGCTGTGGTAGCCAAGAGCTCTTTGTTAATCTTAAACACGATGGCTGAAACTGTGCTTTTCCCAATTGCATTATCTCAAGATTACAGAAATGCATCCTGCAAATTCAGATGCAGGACAAACTGCCAGAATCCAAATCCTTCTGCCTTCATTAGGAATTTCTTTCCTCCTTTCTTCATCATTCTATGATTTCAAATCAAAACACCAAAAAGGAATACTGTATCTGTAATGTCAATAACTGAGACTAAAATGTGTATGAGCTACAACTAGAACTGTTCTATCTCTACATTCTTTTTCTGCTTTTTTATCTTGATGATTTATTTTTATGCTCTCAAATTCATTATTTTAAGCACTTCTTACATTTAAGTGGCGTGTTACAGGCAGTATTGCCAATAAATAAATAGCACTGTATACTGAAGATTGGTTTTATAGAAGTTCCACGGAAGTGTGGTTAATATTTCATATTTCCTACATTAGCTTTTTTTTTCTGAATGAGCTACTGCTGGAAACACGAGGAAACAACACTGGGTTGTTTCCACTTTACCTTATCAGCGAAGTGTTGAATGATGAAAGAAGTGTTTGACATCCTTGGCTTTTCAAAGAGTGCGTTTTTATTGACAAAATTATTATACAGCTTTTGAAGCCAGTTTTCATCTTTTCCATGAGGCAGCTGTAAAAATGAGAAGGAAAATCCCTTTAACAAGCTCAGGTGGGCTGTCAGAAGCAGCAGAGCTGCTGACTGTCAATAAACACTCTGCATAAAACCTCTTCATTGAATTACAAAAACAACAGTTTTTGTCTCTTTGGACCCACCAGTGGCTCCCCGTAGCAAATCACCTCAGGGAAGAAAGTTGTATTAATCCACAATTTTCCTATCAAAATGAGTGGTTTGTAGAACAACTTAATTTAAAAAATAATGGTGGGAGACACCCCTGGAGACCGAGCAGCCCAAATTCCTGCTTGGACCCAACCCAGCAAGTGAAAGGGTCCCACTGCACTTCTGCTCAAGCCCTGCTGGTCCTGCACTGCCCCACAGCCACCACCTCCAGCTGCTGCCCTACTCCCAGATAACTTCTAGGGTCCAGTTTTAGGTTCTTAATTCTCTAAGAGGAAAACAGACTAAGTAATTTACAATCGAAATTGCCAAATAGAGGGCAAACTTACAGAGGGCAAATAGAGGGCAAATTATTGTTCCTTTTCTGAGGAAAATGCTCTATTTCCCATTGAAAAGGGTAAAGTATGGATTACAAGCCCCATGTGTAAAAATCGATGAAATTTTATTTTTTTAAATGAGCTCTAAATGCAAGAATTTTTCAATTACCAAGCATTCTTCATCCAGAAGTTCTAAAATTCCCATTTTAGCTTCAATAAGGTCAATGACAGGCTGGTTGTCATAAAAGTCTATTAAAGTCCACGGGATATCTTCCTTCATATATTCTTCTTGTTCAAGTTTAAAGACGTGCTGGGTTTGCAAAAATTATGAAAATATAAAGGTCACAATTAAGGAAGAAAAATACAGTGTGTGCATGTGCATAGTTGTATAAATAAGATAGAAAAGAATTATACTTTGAAGTATATTACATGTCTGTCTTGTAAGAAAATAAACTCAAAAATTTTTATTTATCCAGAGATATCCATTACTCAAGCACAAAGAGCCATTTACTTATATCCACCCTGAAGCAAAATAAGAAAAAGAACTGTAACAAAAAAGAACATACCAGGTTAAATTGCTGCTGTAGTTTTTCATTAGCATAATTGATACAAAATTGTTCAAAACTGTTCACATCGAATGTTTCAAATCTGAAACACAATTCAAATAAGAAAAAAAAAAATCATTTGACATCAAAATCAAATGGTAGCATCCCTGAAAGACTTTGGAGCTATCCCAGTGTTTCTAAGAAGATAAACTAACCGTAAGACTAAGGAAGATGTTAAGGAATTTCAAAACTTCTCTAGAAGCTAATGTTACCAGACATAACAAAGCTAAAAAATCCAGAGTTAAATCAAAAAGTATCACATCAGAAGTTAAATTTAAATCTCATTCACAAAAAATTCTGGTATTTATAGTAGCTGAGCATTTCCACTAATCTGGATGCTAAAGAACTTACATGACCTCTAGAACTTGTAGTAAAACCAGCCCCTCCAAATTCATTACCAACACAAAAAAGTGCCTCTTTTATCGACCCCAAAGAAAAGGCACTCTGTTTCCAGAGACATTCTTACCCATAAATATCCAGAACACCAATGAACGTGTGCTGTTTGCCAGGGAACTGCAGAGCTTGGTTAATTCTCTCCACAATGAAGTCAAATAAATGAGAGTAGATTTTCTTTGCCAGAGCATCCCTGGCATTGGCAGCCTGGGCCCTCGTCATTGGCTTTATCACCGTCTCTGAGCTCGTGACAATCTTCCTGTGGCACAGCCACCGGGCCATTTTGTCACAGCTCAAATCCAGGAGCTCACAGAAGATACTCAGATGTTTATCTTCCGTCTTTAAAGAAGATCAATAAATATCATTAGGGTGCATTTAATACTTTAGCTGCTGTCTAGACAGTGAAATCCTTGCGCCACTGACATCGAACTATGATTTTTATTTTTAGATAGGTGAGGGGCTGTGTTTACCTCTTCATCTGGCAAAATAATAGCAAATGAGCTAAAGCAAATAATACTGGATAGAACTCCTGATACAGCAGAGAAAAGCTTGGACTGGATGAGATGCTTTGGATTAAGACACTGAAAGAAAGTTAATCTATTTTTAGGTGCTCTTTCTTTTTAGACTTGCACAGCTCGCTGGGACATGTTCTGAGCAGCTTTGACTGTGCCCTGTTTCCTGCATCCTGCAGAGAGCTCCAAAATGGATTTTCCAGCAGCTGTGGATCAGTTGGATACGGGGTACTCTCAGCCACATTTTGCCTTTTGTTGAGACTTTCTGAACTTGGGCACAGAACAGCATCTGTGTGAACACTCACTGTGATTCCACACAGATGGAGATGGAGAAATCAGTCAAGTCTAGCACACCAGATTTAATGCTGCTCTGAGCCCCAGATAGGAGAGAAACTACTGCTAGAGCACTTCTGGCATAAAATGGAATAGAAGATGTTGGTATCTGAACGAGCTACTTCCTTACACTGATGGATGATCTTTCATCTCCCACAGCTGCTATTTCCACATTGCCCAAGTGCAGGATTGCTGCCAGCATTTTAAAAACATCCATCTGAAAATCCCCCTTCAGACCTAAAAAAACATTCCTCGATTATTTGAAATACTCAGAAACAGTACAATTAATTAAAGCAGAACAGTGCCAGGTTACTTGCTTTGTTGTGCAGCCAGGAATTGCACAGCCTCTCTGCAGAGCAGTGAGCAAATCCTTGGTTCTGCCCATTTTCTGCCTGTCTGATCCAATGACAGATGGGGCATCAGTTCTGCACCTCCCCAAGAGCCAGCCCCAGTCTGATTTAGCTCTTACATGAACCATGCAGGGCCAAAGAAGCCTCCAATTCCACTTCTGTCACAGCACGTTAGTTTAAGGGCCAGGAGGACTCCAGCCCCCAGTGACAATTAACACCAATTGCTAATTGCTCCTGCCCAGCACTTCAAAAACAGACCAACACCACAATGGACTATGAAATAAAATACTTTGGTAATTACTACCGACATTTCGGATATTTCAGTAACAATCTACCTTTGCCCATTTCAGGAAAATAAAAAAAATCCACTGAAAGTGTATCCCCAAGAATTTACCCAGTAAGGCAAATGTCTTCTGAGTCTCCACCATATTTGCTCTGTCATCAACTCCCTCTATTACAGTGCTGCCACCCATTCGTGTGTAGTTAAATTCTTCTGCACTTCCTGTAGGTAAGAAGCAAATCTTGTAACCCTGCAAAAATTAGGGACTGGGGACAGCTGCTTGCTAAAATTTTGTAACACAAAAAAATTAAAGATGCTGTCAGATGACAGCGTTTCAGTGATGAGCTGGAGGTCCTCTTTCTTCTGAGGGAAATCCATGTGCCCAACTCAGTTAAGCTGACACAAATTAGTATTCATAATTCCTAGAAATCTTAATATTCCATCTAATGAACAAACAGGAACAGAGACTGAGTAAACATACACCTAAATTCTGCTTCTCCCAGCTTCTCTGTAGACAAACAAATCGAGTCCCTAAGCTGATGTGGCATCTGTCACCACAGAAAGTGTGAGAATAAGATTTTCAAAGACACTCAGGTACTTGATCGTGCACTGTTTGAGTTACCAGGGGTTTGCTACCAAGTTCAAAACCAGCAGGATTAACAGCTGAGTGACTTAAAATGCACGTCCTGTTTTAAGGTTGTCAGATTTATGCTGTAATGCACTGAAAATCCTAGCACTTGAAAATCCAGCCTTAAAATGCTGCACTGCAAAAGTGAAGAGCAGGTGATTTTCTGGAGACCTACCCAATTTAAGATGTTCATATTCAGGTTGCATAGCAGATGCACACAACTGATAAAATATGTGGTAGTTCCTTTCATTCTCTGACTGTAAAATAAAGCAAAGAGCAACATTACAGAAAAAAATTAACAACAAAATGAAGAAACAAACAGAAAAACCCTTGATATTCAACACTATTGTAAATTGATAATGACAACTGAAGGCTAAATTCTGCTGCAACATAGTTTAGCAAAGAAATTGTTTATTATTAAAATGGCACATCTTAGACTTCAGCAAGAGCTTTGAAAGTGATACATTCGAGTATACTTTATTTCCATTGCCAATATGCTGAGTTCTTTCCCCAAGGATGTTCATAATTTCTTCAGCTTGAACAACCATCTACTAATAAGAACTGTCAAATACTGTAACCAAAAGATGTGTAGGAGTGTCAGCTGGAACACTGCCCTGTGGGAACCCAAAAAATTCTCCATTTCCAAACCATCCTTCAGGGAAGAAGCATTTTTCAGCGTACTTAAAAAGTTACAATACTACTAAAAAAGAAACCTTTGTAAAACCAGTTTTATAAAATTAAATGCCTGCTTTAGTACATTATCACAATTATGCCATGCCACTGTAGTGAGTCACATGAAAAAACCCCTGTCCTTATAAATTTTCATCCAGTTTTTTACTGAGAAGCTCTCTGCCCTGTATATGCTGTTCCTTTCCAGACACAATTGGCCTCTGTCACTGCTGTGACCACAAGTTCGAGATTTCCCAAATATTTCTTGCACTTATCTCAGGGAATTGTCCTTGAGAATCATCCTTCACTTAACATAAGGAAGAACATGGAATAAAATCACTAGTTATAATAAATAATATTAGCTCCTGTTAAAAAATAAATCAAATGCTGATTGGATACACTATTTAGAACTTCACATAATATTTTCTATACAGAATTAGTACAGTGCATCAGGAGCTATACTGACATTGACTATTTCTGACTTTATTTTACCCACCTGAAAGACAACTCTGGATTTCTCAAGCAGGTATGTTCTCATGTTAGCTCCAATGATTTGGTAACTCTGATCAAAACTGATTTCAGTGTATTTCCCAAATCGACTGCTGTTATCATTCCGTGTGGTTTTTGCATTGCCCACAGCCTACAAAAATGATAAACTCTTACAATCCGATGTACTCACGTCTCTCATAGGAATAACTTTGCCAAAACCGGAATCAACTACGAGTTTCTAAAATCAAAGGTGTTCAGGGATCAATCTCAGCACTGAGCTGTGTTACTTAAATTTTGAGGCCCAAAATTGACGACAAGCCTTGGGTCAGGCAGTGTAATGCTACATAAACTGGAAGTTAGACAAAGTGTGCTTCTTCACCATGAGGGTCCAATTAATAAAAACAATCAAATTGCTCAATATTATTATATCATCATCTAATTAGGTGGTCAAACAGCACTCTGGAGGCAAACCAGCACCTCCAAAGGGCCACTGGGAGATGAGACCAGACCGGGGTGTTCCTGAGGCTGATCAGCTCTTTCCATCAGTAACATCCCAAGGCTGAGCTTCCAATCTAGATACCTAACTCAGACAGATAAAGCACCCCTAAAGATTTCACACAAAATGTCCCAGAAGCTCTCAGAATTCCTCCCTTGATGAGTACAGACTTGACAGATGCTCTCCAAAACTTACCTCGGTTATTGGATTGGATGCCAACACTTTATCCTCCACATGTGCATTGCTGCTTGACTTACTCACAGTGGCAAAGTACCTCATCGTGTACCTGGCAGACACAGTCTTCCCAGCTCCTGATTCTCCACTGACTATAATAGACTGATTTCTGTTATTTCTAAAACCAAATAATCAGACAGTTTATATCAGACACGTCTCAAGTGCGTGAATAAATTCAGGAATTACACGTATGAAACAATGTTTGAAATCACAGCTGTGCCCAGCTCTCACAGATCAGTTCCATCTTTCACCTATTCTTCTCTTACTCCTCCTCACTTGTAACCTCCAGGCTGATGTCACTGCTATTCACCACGTCAGTGTGTGACCCCTCACCAAAATTAAAAACAGATTTGAGTTCTAGAAATTCCTCAGCTGGTTAAGGAATTCCTTCTCCTCTAATTAAGCCACGTGTTCAAAGGGATTCTTAACAGCCAATGGCACATACACAGTAAAATTAAATGGCAATTAACACTGACTGCCACTAGAATTCAAGTGTTATTTAAGGACATTAAATAACATACTGAACCTTGCCATTTGCTTGTACGCTTCTTCTGCCACAGCAAATATGTGTGGATCCATGTCCCCCATGTTTTGCCCACTATATGCATGGATAATTGCATCTCCATAGATTGGCAGCTGCTTATAGGGGTTTATTGCAACCAAAATTATTCCTACAACCAAGTGTACAAAACAAAAATAAAACACAAGTTAGTTACATGAAATGCCTGGTTTGGGCAAGTTAAAATAATACAAAGTAGAAATATTTTCTAGGTAGAAGATGCTGATGAACAAACAAGTCTATACTCATATATAAAACCAGTTAACATGAGTTAAAATACACTTCAGGAAAACATTACACACATCAATATTGCAAACTGAACCAAGAATAATACTTTTTTTAAAGATTTTTTAAAAACTCTTCATTTCACTTAGCTCACCACTGTATGTGTAGATAAGCTTAGACTCCACAAAGCGAATTTTAAGGTTGTGTAGAACAGCTGGTTCGTGGAGATAACTGAGTGCAGTGAGATCATTTTCACCAACGAGGATGTCAGGATTTCGTAGTGGTGGCAAAGCACCTGGATCAACAGGGTAACTCAGTTCCTGTCAACAAAAATTACTTGAAATGTAATAAAATGCATTATGTTGCATAAATAGAAACTCATCTTCTACCTTTACATGAAGTTACTGAGTTGGTGGAGCCCTGCCTGATTTCATTGGTTCCATACATCCCACTGAACCCGGAGGAATTGGAGCTGCTTGTTGCTTATGAACAAGAAAGCCTCATTCTCTTTATTTACAGTATTTTGTATTGAAATCTGTAAAAATGGGACACGTTTAGCTCTCTAAACACACACATATTTCAAGCACAGATGAGAGTAACAGCTCAGCTGCAACTGAATGAAAGAAAAGACTGGTCAGAACTCAAGTCAGCTCTATCCTTACCTGAAACCCCTCTGTTTTCTTTACAGAAAGGTTTAAAACTCACTTCTGTTTCTTTCAACAAATCCATTTAATCATACCTTTAACACTTGACTTTATGGAGCAGGAATGCAGAAATACAGAAATGCTTTCAAAGTATTAAATCTGTAAAGAACTTGGATACTAAAATTAACAGATCTTACATAAAGCAACAAAAAGAAGCAACAGCTGGCTCTGTGAGAGAGAACTATGCCTGTCCTGCACTTCTGATTTGCTTCAACTTTAGATGAGTTTCAGGGCTTGTTTCCAAAGAAATCTTGAGGTATGTTTTCCATACTAATGTTACACAGACAGTGGAACTGCACTCTTCATATTTTTGGGCAGCGGATGTGAACTGCACCAATTTCAATATGATTTAAAAAAGGAAATATGTCTTAATTAGATCCCACAACAGTGAGTCCTGTGTTTCTACGTAAACATATCTCAGCAAACCCCACAGTAATTCAGGCTTTTCTCCTTACAGTTCCATCTTCTAATTGCACATGGAGAAAACGGTCTCCAGCTTTGTAGTTTTTTGTGATTTCTGCAGACTGCCAAACTTCTTCATTATCAGGGATCCAAACCCTATTGTACTGCAACAGAAAAACAAGGTAATAGTTTAGCTACTATTGTAATACCAGACTAGCATGAAAAAATACCTTTCAAACATCAAGTGCAACCCAAAAGCTGAACTGGATGCCAGCACTTTTGGGGATTATTATTAGCTCTGTACAGCAGGATACATTTTTTGTGGTTTTGTTATTTTTCATGAAGGAATAAAAAAAGAAAGCAGACTCATTAATTTCAGACATGCACATTCTGCTCCTGTCCAGCACAGAGTCTGCAGAACACCACAGCAGGAAGGTGAGCAAGGGACAGACTGCTGCCAGGCTCCTCGCATCCTCTAACACCAAACAAAGAATGAAACACCCTTAAGGGAGAGACCTGGTTTCTAGATTTCAAATAAGCAAGTACCAGAGAAAGCATCTCATTTAGCAGAATTCAGACAATCACTCCCCTGAATCCAAGTACAGGACACTGAACTTGGAATGCATTTTGCCATAGGCACATTGTCATTCCCAAGAAAGGGAACTGTGCAGTCTTTCTTTTAATGGGACTGAAGTGCAACCTCCAAACATCTTTCCCTGCTCTAGGACAAACTTCACAGACTACTGGCAGGTTTCTTTCTTTACAAGCAATCAACTGGCTTACTTTAGCTCTGTCCCAGCAAGGTATCTCTAACCTTGTATTTGACAGGTATTTAAAGAAAATATTTGAATGTAAGTTACACTATTTGAACCACTTGGTTCTCCTGTGCTGAAGTTAAAATGCTAAAGCAAAAGCCATGTCTTTAAATGCTCTGCCTGAGCAGCTGTTGGAAACAACATTCCTTAACAGGACACAACACAACTGGAAAGGGAATTTGATAGGGAATTTCTCTTCTGATGTGGTGTGTCCTTCTCATCCCGACAGGGTTTGACAAAGTGACATCATCTGTCCCTACTCACACAAGAGACCGTGATGGATACTCTTTCAGCACCTTTCAGTTTTGATAGCCAGAACCCTTCCTTTAATTCTCCCACCCTACTATATTCATGGTCAGTTGAAACAAGCTGTTTAAATAAACCCGTGAGAATTGCTGCAGCTGCTTACTTGAAAAATTAACGTTACTCACGATTTCATGGAGTGTTAGCAGACCCCCAGATACCTCAGGGACTTGTATTCCTTCTCGTTTTGGTGCTGCAACTGTTGGCTTTGGCACAAATGACTTTTTTTCTCTCTAATTTGGAAGAAGCCTTGGAAGCTCCAGTAGAACCTCAGAACCTGAGTGTCTCTGCCCCAAGAACCCCACTGAAGCGTGGTGGGTGCCTACAGAGGTCCCTGTAGCTTCTGTAATTGGAACCCCCTGTAATTTAGGGTAAGAGGGACTTGCCCAAGAACATCCTGTGAGTTACCCTGTGCTGCTCAGTGCCTTCTCCAGATGAGTTTCAGCATCTCTAAGGACAGACAGTGACCTTTCTAGTGAGCCACACGCCAGCCTGGTGCTCATCAGGGCATGAACACCCCTGGAAACTGCAGCCACCTCCACGACACCTCTTTGCTGATGCTTTCAGCACAATGGCATTTTCCCACACAGTATCCAAAATCACAAAGATATTTTCTAAACAACCCCAAACCACTCTAATGGCAATGTTTTCATCTGTTTGACCAAGGGGACAAAAGCCCAGCTCCATAAGTATCTATTTAATGGCCAAATGAAAGACATAGCTAAATTAGCTTTACATTTGAGTTTTCCATGGGTATCTATCTATCTGCAAATTGTTATTTGTATCATTCCTACACTATGCTGATCTCCTGGCTTACAAAAAGTGCTTGTTAAATTGAATTCTTTGTTTGCTGCTACCCTGTGCGAGTTAAAATATCACCACCAAGCAGCCTCGGGGCACACAGTGTGTTCCCACGTAAGAAAATGAACTGCACTAAGTCAAGGACGACAAAGAGAGGGAGAAGAATGTGATAAAAGCACTGATTCTGCAGGAAAGACCCCTGCAGTCGCAGGAGCCTCCATTGGCAAATGCACCCAGCCTACAAAGCTGGCTGTCTCCAAACCCTGCCTCGCAGGTAAACAGACGGAATTGGCTCATTTCCGTGTCAGGTTACAGCCGCACTCCTTCCCCCTTCACCTGCCTGACACAACTCCTGGGAAAACCGCGTTCGTTCTTCCTTCCAGCGGCTCCGAGAGCGGCACCAGCACCGGGCTCAGTGGGAGCAGCTGTTATTGCGATAGACGAGGCACCGGTTTGTAAATCACCAACATATCCGTGTAGGTTTTGTTACTTACAGCTAAGCAAACAAACGATACGTCACAGCACTCCGGTGACTACAGGAGAAGTGGGAAAAGTTGTGCAAAAGGCTCGGCAGGCGCATTAAGGAGAAAGAATCCTTGTTTTAGCGCCAAGCTCTGCCACACTCATTGCACATTTGCCCAACAGAAGCGAGCTCCAGGGAACGGCAGCCGAACCCTTCCCTTTGCCTAATCTCCGGCTGGAACAGCGGCACCTGCTCCTGGAGGCCGGGAGTGTCCCAAAAGGAGCGTTTCTCTGCAGGAGAAGCGCGGTCCCCGCGGTACCCCCGCCGTGCCCCCGGCCGCAGCCCCGCTCACCTCCGCGTACAGCTCGGCCAGCGCCATCGGGCCCCGGCCCCAGCCCCGCCCAGCCTCCGAAAGGTGGCCGCGCTCCGGCCCCCGCCCCGGGGCGTGGGGAACGGCCCTGCCCCGCTCCCTGCTCCTGCCC
>VZRV01006684.1:292635-329250 GCA_013398115.1 Falcunculus frontatus | reverse complement strand
GTTCCTGCCCCGCTCCCTGTTCCCCTCCCTATTCCTGCCCCGCTCCCTGCCCCGCTCCCCGTTTCCCTCCCTGCCCCGCTCCCCATTCCTGCCCCGCTCCCTGTTCCCCGTTCCCCTCCCTGTTCCCCGCCCGGCAGCAGGAGCCCAGCTCCGTCCGTCCCGCAGCTGGAGAGCGCTGCCAGCCCCGTCCTGGCACAGCTGGCATCGGGGATACACCTTCAGGGACCGGGAATTACGGCCACTCCAGCTGCCAGAGCTGGAGCAGTCCTGACCCAGCACGGAGAACCAACACCAACATTAATCGCCTCCCTACAAAGCACTGTAAAGGAATTTTTGTGACAAACGGAGAATAAGACAAAAATCAGCAACTCTGAGTGCATTTAGTAAGCTTAAGGAACTACCAGGTGCTACATTTAAATATCCTTTATGAGGAAGAAGATTGGAATAACCACAGTGCCAGGTTTTAGCAGGTGGACACGTGCCCAGAGACCCACCAGCCCTCCCCACCCAGCACAAGGAGCTCTCATGGCACACAAGGGAATGTTTTAGTGAAATTACTGAAATTTCATCTCAGGAACAGTTAATATCAGGTGACAAAACACCCCAACAGAAACGGGTTACGTTGAACAAAGTATTTTCCCGTAAGCACAGCGGTTTATGGCACACTGCTGCTATCTGGGTGTGTATTTACATATCCCCAGATTTTAACCAACTCCCTTGGCACTCAACACGAAGCCTGCCAGGGAGGCACAGGGAACCTGTGACCATCTATGCCACCAGCACACAGCTCGTGAGCCACCAAACAAAAACCATCTGAAACAAACCGTACAGTTGTACTTTTATTTGGACATTTTCCAGTGATAGCTATTAGGCTACAGTTTTTATGATGCATACATTTACTAAGTACAACATCAGACACTACAACAGATCAGAGCTCAGGTAATTCTGACAATGTTTTGGTTTTCATCTACGTACTGTAGTGGCATCAAGTGAAAACCTATGTTTAAAGGCTTTTACTCATCACATGAAGTATCAGCATCTTAAAAAACCCAAGTGTTTACTCATAGTTTTAGTATGGCATTTGAAATGTGTTCAGTTTAAATCACAAATTACATATAGACCTTCAAATTGCAATTGCTGGTGTTTCCAAGTTGGGAACAAATGTTGCTGGATATCAATCCACTTTCAGCAATGAAGTTGATGCTACTTTTTCCTGTGACAGAATAGATTAATCTCATTTAACTGACTTAAGCACTTTTATGTCCCATCCCAGTTTGAAGTGTGAGAAGCAATTTTTCCAAATTTGGATCGAAGACTGTGTCCTAAACATCAGAATAAAATGATCACTGGAATAAAAATACACCAAACTGAATGAGGTAATTATTGTGCAAAATCTGTAGAATAACTGTATATATTTCTAAGGGGTCATTGACAAGTATTTTTCCAGCATCTGATAAAATCTATCATCTCAATAGATAATAAATTAAAATATAAAAGATATGTCCACATTAAAAGAGCATAACAATGATTCAAAGGAAAAAAAAAAGTTTTTAAAATAATTCTGCATTATATTCCATGGTTAAAGAGATTTTAGTCCTAAGGTGAAAGTTATATTATACACTCACACTAAAATTTTACTTCTGAAAAGTGCATGTAAAATACTGCCATGTAAAATGTTAGATGAATTACCAACTACACATCTATTCCAACTCAAAAATATTTTCCTTTAAAACATGTCAAGCAGCATATACTTTTAATGTGATATAAAAGTAATACCAGTCAAACCACTGAGTTTAAGGATGATACCTATAAATTACTAAACACTACGTTTTTTAAGGAAACGATACAATAAGGCTTTTTACAGGTAAACAAACTTAAAAAATAAACAAAAATACATTTAGGCATACATTTTAAACACTAACGCTGAAGTAGTGGATACGTTTCCTGATCTACAGTATGAACATACTGTAATTTCAATTGTTTGTTTTTCAATAGGAAAAAAACCTGGTAGGTCAGCATGTTCTCATGTATTTCCTTTCCTAACCTTTTACTGGATGTGAAGGCTTTGCCATTACATTCTCACAAGTACAGAACCCCTGACAGTCTGAAAATGACCTTACACCTCATCTGGAGCCACCTCAAAGCAGCCAGAGTTTCAGAAATCAAGTACCATTTGAAAAAGGAGTGTTTGGTATACAAAGCAGAGGAAAACAATCTAAATCATTCAAAGATCATTCAGAACTTTTTTACAATGCAGTATTAAGTTCTTGGAAGTACTGGCATGATCCATCAAACCTAATATGGGCCATTTGAATTTCAGATGGCAGGAGCATCTTAAAATGACACTAAGTTTACGTTGTCTTTACTTCCAATTTTAGCAACCACACAAACAGCACGTCTGCCTCTCAAGTAAAACAAAACTGAAATGTTTCAGTCTCCTTAACAGCAAATCTTTCCTCTGTGAATCTGCAGGCAAACAGAGGAGCACCAATAACAGTGTACCTCTAGGCTATTTATCAATATTGTAAAATAAATTAATGTTAGCACTAAGATGCAGATTATTATAATACATTAAAAATATTGCACAATGCAACTGAGCAGTGTGGGTGGCTTTATTTTTACATGTATATTTGAGCCATACACCACAGAACTGGAACCTTAAGCAAGGCCTCCACGTTTACACCTCACATCGTGAAATGTGAATTTTATAGCAGACCCAAGAGGTGTGAGACAGAAAAGTCTTTCCAGTAAAATGTGCAACATTCAAAATAACTTTCTCATTATGCACTCTGATTTCCAACCATTAAATCAGCATGAATCATAGTCAAGTGACAGCATCATAGTCAAAACCTACTTAACTTTCTTGTTAGTCAACCTTTCTAAGAATGAGAGCCTTGGGCTACTGCAGAAATTTCCTGTTAAAGTTTTTCCTCTCATATTCCAGTGTGAAAGAAGACTTTTTTCTGTTTTTTTTTTTTTTTTAAGTGGCAAAAAACCCAAAAGAGATTATACTCAAAATACACGTTGTCATCTCTGGGGTCTACAAACAAAGAACAACATTAGACAGACTCTGTAACCTAAATAAATACTAAAATCATTACTGACTTCTGATCGTTTGCTTCAAGATTCTGTATTTTTAGCTAACTACTTTTAAAAATAACTAAACATATAATTTCGAGTGTGCTACTTGTGCTTAGTTACCATTTTCCTCTACAGGTGTTATTTGATACAATGTGCCAAAATCCAGTTAAAATAAGAGACTGCAACAGACTGTAAATAAGGTTGACAACAAAAAATGAAGTATCTTATTTTTAGTGCTTAGTATGATACTGTCGTACATTTAAAACAACAGAATATGCAGCAGAGGTTCCGTTTGCTTGGTAAACCACAGTTCTAACAAATGAACACCTAAGTTAGAGCATATAGTGAGCTATAGGACTTATCACTACAATTTATGTCAAACTGACATAAATGAGGAAGTGGTTTAAGAAATAATTTTATGTATTGCCAGCTTGTGTTTTCCCACTCCAGTTTTTACAAATTAAATGTAACAGGCTCCCACGTGACTGAGTATTCTACTACAAAATGCTTTACTTTCAAGTCTTCCACGTCCAGGACTGAGACTGTCCCAATTGGTCCCCACCTATGAGAAGATTACATATGGATTTTCATTTACACTATTTAAATATGTTACTAAAGATCTAAAAACGTCTCTAGACAGCTGAAGACACGATTTTTGTCCAAGCCCGACTTCCATCCTCTGGAAATGTACGAATCAGTGATGTCCTCATAAATGCAATGACAAAAGCACAGCTTTCTTTGAGCCTCCAGCCTGTGGTGCTGCTGTGCAGTTCCCCAGCTACCTTTAACTACACACCTGGGCTTATCTAGGCTTTTGTTCAGAAAACGTGGGGTTGGTGGCTCTCTGGGTGTTAAAGGTAAAGGTATCAGGCAACTCCATCTAACACTGAGGGACATCCTCGGGATCAGACACGTGAAATGAAGCCCAGGCCCAAGCTGGCTGGGATCTGAATGGTTTCTAAAGCCAGAGAGGATGGATTAAATGGAAAAGTAACAGGGAAGATGTGTTTAGCATCCATGAGCAACTGAGGAGAGTCCTTCCTGTCTCGCAGACGCACCTGCAAAGATAAGAAAGGGATGACATCAGCACTCAGCCACCTGGCTGATAACACCCAGCTCTCAAAGATGATCTGTGCTCAGACTCGAGTGTGTGCAAACTCTGAGCTAACCTCAGCCTACAGCAACTGTGCCACTGAACTGCAGTGACTGTGATGAGCTCCAGCTCTGCACATCCCCCCTCACAGTGCATCTGGAAATACTGAGATTCCCTGCAAAAGGAAGACTCTGCCCAGTATCTGGTGACTGTCTTTTTGGTAAGTGGAATTACAGCTCCATCTCAGTTCTACCTTCCCAATCTTATCCTGCTATACTGTAATTAAATTTCTAACAGACCAAAAAGTTCATGCATGTTTCTTTTATTCTGATCTACTGGCTGCTCTGCTTTGGAGTTGTCAGAACTTTTCATTTTCACCAATAAATGCAAAAATAGAAGGGGTAAATGAAGAATTTTGGTATGGATATAGGCCTCAGTTCTCAAAGCACAGAACTTCACATGCAGACACAGGTCTGAGTAAATCTGCATATATAAATCTTACTGCTTGAAAGGTTGTAATACAAGTGAGTTGACATACACAAAGATGTATAAGCACAAAAACCTCATACATACTGACAGGGAAATTAACACTTCCATGTAAGACTGGAGGCAGCAATGTGTGTGATTGCTTAAAATTTTAAGGCTGACATCACCTTTTCAATGCAGTTAAAAAATGATACCTAAAAAGCACAGTTTAATTCATATTCCTGAGGGTATTTCAGGATGCTATTTTGGCTGATCAGAGGTTTTCTTAGAAACAGTCAAATGGTTTTTGATGAAAAGATATAGACATACCTGTATTGTACGTATAAATGACACCAAGACTCTCTCTTCAAACTCATTAACTGGAGTATACAAATTTAGAACTTTTACAATCTGTGAAGAAGAACAATCACTCTCAGGTTCATTTTACTGATCAATCTACAGATGCATCCATGATTACCAATAATATAATGTTAAAATTAGCTATTTAAAAAAGAAAACTATTTAAGAGTATCTGTTATTTTTTGCTTTATTGATTCATGCAGAATTCCATCCCCCTGCTCAATGCTATGCTATATGACTGCCTCCTGCAGAACAGAGGCTCTTTGGAGGTAGAAACTCTAAATTTCTACATATGCAATGAAAATACCAAATGATGGGAAAATCACTTGAGAAGTAACTGATTGTGTTCCTGCCCACCCCCAAAAACCTGATGTATTTCTCATCCTAATTTTGACCCTGTTATTATGACCTTCTGTGGTCTTACAAGTTCACTGTTTTTCAAGAGAGTGAGCTATTTCTCTAAAAACAGGGCTAAAACCACCAAAGGAAACAATTTCATAACAAAGACATATTAAATAATAATATGGGTTAGATTTGTAAAACCTATTAAAAATTCTCTTTGTTTTTCTACCATTCCCTTTTTTAAAAACCAAAACACTTTGTTAAAAAGTTAAAACACTTGCAGCACATGGAATTCCAACTTCTTATTCAAGAAAATTAAGTGATTTTCCAGTAATGTGGACCACTAAATCAAAATAGCTGTATCAATGCAACTGCTAGTGCTGACATAACTGTGAAAGAAATGGAGAAATTTCTTCCTTTCCCTGGTGAGAACTGTTCAGTAAGCATCAAAGATGCCTGGGTCCATTTATTCCTGTACAAGCTCTATGCAAATGTATCATGGCTTGAAAAAAAGGGGCCACATATCTGTACAAAATCTAAGCCTTCATGAACAGGAGTTTGTTTACTGAGAGGCTCTTGGTTCAGCCTCTGAGGCTAAAGGGTGCAGTAACTTTACACTGCTGTTTGCAGGCTCAGAGACAACAGCTCTGCTGGAATTGTCCATTACCTTGGCTGGATACCAGCTCTGATGGCAGGAGGATAATTTCCTGCTATCCCAGGCAGAGCTGTCTGCAGTACAGAGATGTCTCTGAATGAAGGCTTTTCTCTGAGGATTTCCAAAAGCTGAGAGACTGTGCATGGCACTGCACCCTGCACAATCCATTGAGCTGCCTCTCATTTGTTAAAAACTTATCTTGAGCATCAGACTCAAAAGGCTCTGGTCCTTTTCTCACGCCTCCAACTTAATCTGTTTTAGTTGAACTAATGGAAAAGGAAGTAAGAAACCTCCAGTTTGTGTGTGAGAGCAGGGCAGGAGGGACAGCAAACACCAAGGGAGCAGGGAGCTGCTCAGGGGGACAGCAGGACACAGCCAGAACTGGCTCACCTGGGCAGTAGTCAGTGCATTGCACATGGAACAAATGGCTTCTGCATCTTCATCCGTTTTCTTTTTCACTTGCAACAACTGTGCAGCCTGGATGAGGGGTTCCAGGGTTTCCTTAGCCCCACTATTCATCAAATTTTTATCACGTAGCCATTCCTCCAGCTGACTCACATTGTATCTGTACAAAGAGGTAAGAGCATCAAGAACATTAATGCTTGATTATGGCTAAACGGAAAGGATGTGCAATTTCTCTTTCCCAGTGCTGCTTCTTTGTCCTCATGTGTTTTTCCTTCTTGTTATTTTGTCTTCACACTTTTTTCTTCCAATTCATGCAGGAATTTTGATTTTCATAACACAGTTAGAAACTATGGTCAAAGATTTCCACTAACTAGTTTTTCCCATTTGTTTCTGTTCCTAATTAATTGCATGAATGTGATAAGAAGAAAGGCAAATGAGATTTTGTCCATGTTAAGGTACAGTGAGGCTTTGGAAGGTAACTTGAGGGACTGGAATGCCCTGGCTAAACTTCCTGACACATGCCAGTAGAATCCATTGGACAACTGATGTGAAATGCAGGAGGTGATTCAGATGGCTTTACCCCAGGATGCAGCAAACCAGTGCAGACAAAGAGGTATCCACTGCACCACTGGGATACAAAAACACCCAGCAGGTATGTTTGGTGTTCTTCCCTAAAAGCTGGGAAAGCAATTACTAACATTTCACCTACAGCTCTGATTCCCATTTGATAATGAAACACTTTCTGCTTTGCTTCTACCACATTTCCTTGAATGTCAGGTAGGATCTGGCCAAAGTCAACCAAGCTGTTTTTAACCAAATTTCACCAAATCAGTTTAACACCATCTGCACCCGTTTGTGTGTGGAAAAATCAATATTCCAGGTGCATCTGTGGTTACACCAAAGTTTTATTCAGCAGTGTCAAGAGGTCAGTAAGATTCCAGCAGTGCATTCAGGGGAGCTGTAAGGAGCTTTCCCACCTGATCTGCATCCCCTTGCTCCACGAGCACATGTCCTTGCGCAGGAGGAGGTTATTGAGTGTCACGGCCCCGATGATGTAGAACATCTGCTTGACCACCTGCTTGATCAGCTCTGGGTCCATGCCATGCTGACACATCACCGAGTGGAAGGAGTTCAGCTGCCGGATGATGGAGTCCAAGGTGTAGGTGCCTTCATCAGCGATGCTGGATGTTCTCTTCCGCAGCCCTGTGGGTTTCACCCCCGAGACGCCCTGGATGGTCTCGTGCTCCAGCATTCCTGAAACTGCATTTGATTGACAACGTTATTGGCATGACTGAAACTGCTGATACACGAGCACAGTGTGCAAGACAGCAAAACAGAGAGAGCAGGCTGGGCTTTCTGCTAGCCACAGTTCACCAGGATTTCCAGAACTCGTGTGTCCCACTGTGTTCCACAAAATCTGCATTTACAGGGATTTTACAAAGATTCCAGCACGTGTGTTTGAAAGGACAGTCTGACTCTAGCTCAGAAAAGCACTTTTTTTCTCCCAGGGTTGTATGAGCAGTGGAGTCAGCAAACCAAGAGCTGTTCCATCCTTCTAAATGTTGTGACTGGAAAGCATCATGAATATTTCTGTGGGAGTACTGTCTGAACAGAAAATGAAAAGTATTCTTAACGAAAAAAAGCCCTCTCTGAACATTAGCTTTATCACTGCTTGTTATTTAATTCCTCACTGCTGTCCATAAGAACAAACAAACATTTTTCTCCATATTCATTTCAATCAAGAGTTCTCATGTAATTAAAGTGTAATTTTTCCATGGGATATTTCCCAACAGACAGAGCAACAAATACCAGGTTTTCCTGACAGCTTCTTCCTGCAAATGCCTGATTTATGACAAGCATGAATAAGGTTATACCAATTTATTCTGGCACTGCCAGAAGAACCAGTCCCAGTTCAGTTTTCCCTCTAATCCAACCTGTCCAGAACAGTCCCTGTCATCTGTGAACAGAATACCACAAGAACTATTAATGAAACTCTACTGTTTAGGAAGAAATACAAGAGACATCTACTACCACCATCACAGTTTTCATTTTGGTACTATGTTGTGAAGCTTAAGGAATTCAACTCTGCCTTACCAATCATCGGTTGCAGAATATTTTCCAACACTCGGACAAGTTGTTGGTAGATCTGAATAGCCAAGTCACTCAGTACTTGTCTGTATTCAGCCAAATCGAAATTAGTGAGGCAGTGTTCATTCTGACGAGGTGTATTATGCTTCATAAACCCCTGAATTCATAAAATAACAGAAATTAATGCTTCAATGGAGCAGAAAAATATCACACAAACCCAGTATTTGCATTTTCTTTCATGCAACTGACAAATAATACCTTTAAAATAAGTCACAGCCCCTCAAAATTTTTGTTTGGGATTTCTTCTGATTGAGGCTAATGCTAGGATCTGCTTTTCAAGTGCGATGCCCACAGCATCTGCCTCCTTAACTCAGAATTTCAGGTCTGTGACACAGGAACAAACTCTGCCAGCTTTCTGGCAGGCAAGACCCTTCCCTCCCACTCCAGCATGGGCATTCTCACCTGGCCAGTGATGGCCAAAAGCCCAATTACGTTTGAAAAAGGAACTAGGCACATCACAGCCTCCAGACACCAACTGATCTGCCATACTGTGGCTAAAAGGCTTGATATGGCCTTTTTGATAGAGAGTGCAGAGAATCATTGCTAAAAACCTTCATGGTAGCAGCCAGATCCTCCTGCTTAATCAGAGCTGGCATTTTTGGGAGCCCAGTATCATCTAGACCCCAGCCTGCAATAAAGGGAAGCTGGTTCAAATCTCATATCCCTGGTGCTTTCCACTGACGCCCTCACCATCATTCCAAAAGGTGCAGCCATTTTAAGAGACTTTGACTAAGATGCTGAGGTTTGACAGGATTTGTTAAAGAGCAGTGCTGACAGCGGTGCTGGAGAGCAAGAGGAACCAGAGAGAGAACACTGCTCACCTCTTCTCCACTGTACTGCTTCAAACAGTGCAAAAACCGGCAGGTGTTGGACAGCCAGAAGGACACTGTCTCAAAGTCATCTCCTCTTTTCTGGAGATAAAAACAAACACGGTTCAGCAAAGATTGGTAGGAGAAATAAAATAAGAAAATGCCAGATACACATCTAAACACTTAAAACACACTTTCTAGTAGATTCTCATGCTGATGTTTTGCAAGACTTTGCATATTACAGCAATGTATTAGGAAAACGAGGTTAAAATGCCATTAAACACCCTCCCTGTTTTCCTCAGTATTTTTCACAGATATGATTCCCTGCACAGATATGATCTTGGTGTTTTCCAGACCCATCCTAATTGCTCTGTGCAGAAATGCAAGGGCAGTGTGACTGTATTCCCACAATACCCAGTGACTCCTGTGAAGAGCCCCACGGGGAAGGTTGGAATGATACAGAGCCAGCAGGAGGAGCAGGGAACAATTCAGTTTTGATAAATGCTGCTTACATCATAACCATTTTGGCAGCCTGATAAGGACAATGAAACAAAACAACAAACCCTTCTCACCAAAGAACACAGGATCTGGTATGTGCTGAGCAGTTCTAGAGCTCCATAGCGTGCACTTCTTTCACTTAAAAATGTTCAGAAATTCCTATGGATATCTAAGCTCCCGCAGGATTGTTTACCAAGTATTTTTTCAAAACTTGCCGCTTGATTAAAGGCTTGGCTTTTCACACATCTCTCTCATTTAAAAAATAAAAAACCACATGAGCATAATACATTTATGCCTTAATAATGCCTGGCCTGAACTCTCCCAGCCAACTCCTTGCAAAGACTTTGGGCAGTAGCATATTATCATCAGTGTAATCTGTAGGTGAAGCAAATGAGGAATCTGTTAACCAAAACTGCAAATGAAACTGTTTAATTCAGCACTCTGGTGAAGATGAATGAGGACTCACTCTGCAAACTCTGACTACATCCAAAACTTTATAAGCTGAGCTTCAGAGGAGGGAGATTATTCAAAACAAAAATAAGGTAGTTCTTTTCACATTTTTCAGTGTATCTCTGGTACTATATGGATAAAATGCCAGCAATGTCATTTGGTGGTTTAACACAACTCTTGGGACTTTAGTGGGAGTTCACAGCTCACAAATCCAGAGCCAATTCATCGAAAACCTCATTCTTCTGATGTAAAACCAAAAGCAAACTTTAAATTACCACTTTGTTTCTAAACTAAGCAGACTAACTAACCTTCAAGACTTTTTTGATGCCGTTGATGGTGGAAGTCAACAAGGACCGCACTTTCTGGTCATCATTAAGGTAATCTGCATGGCGCACACACATGAACAAAATGTATGCTGGTAGTCCTGGAATCAGGTTGACAGCTACCCCACGTGGTTTCAGCTCTTGGGAAAAACAAACACACATTGTCTCCTTAAGTGTCAAGTCACTGGAAGATGTTATATGAGGTAATTGCAACCTCCCCAGTTAATAGCACATACATGTATGTATTTATATTTATCTGGCCAGTGAAAACTGAGAGCAGAACTAACAGCCCTTTTCTTGGTAAAAGAACAGAATAAGGAAACTTAACTGCCTGCTAAAAAATATGCAGGCATGTTAACATGCACTATACTCATCAGGAAGGATAATTAGATTACAATAGGCATTTAGGAATTGTAGATAAACTGAACGCTGTCAAAACCAAAATAAGCTATTCGTTTCCTCTGTTCTTATCATTCATTTTTCAGAGTGACTGGGAGCAGAGAAGGCCACAAATGAGAAAGATGCTTACCTAAAATAAGATTCTTGACAAGTTTTTGTTCATCCTCCTTCTTGTATTCCAACATCCCTTGGAAGTCCTTTTCTTTCCGTGGAATGTTAACTGGACGAATAGGTTCATCAATGATTTGTCCAGGTGATATGTTCTCCATCTGGCCCACTTCAGAGAGAGAATGAAAAGAAATATTACATTTTCCAGTGAAAACTATACATACCAGAGACATTTCTAAGGAAAGTCCTGGCTCCAGCAGGACAGGGGAGGGAATATTGAGAGCAAAACTGAGAAAATGCATGGGTTGAGAAAAAGGTGCTTTAGTAAGTGAACAAAAAGGGGTTGTGGGGAGTGGGAAGCAAAGGCAGTCACTGATGATAACCCCTCACCCCGAGGGGACTGATGTCCAGCCAGTCCCAAACAACGTATGCTGGCAAAACACCCTCCTCCTGTGGTTCCTGCCTCCATTGGGAGGTGCAGCACATGGAATATTCCTTTGGCCAGTCTGGGTCAGCTGTCCTGGCTGTGTGCCCAGGAGCCCTCCCACCCCAGATTACTGAGGGGACAGAGGGGGGGAAAAAGGAAACCTTGACACTGTCCAGCTCTGCTCAGCAGTAACCAAAACCCCGGCGTGTTCCCAGCAGTGTCACAGCCTCAAATCCAAACCACAGCATCACACAGGCTGCTGTGATGGAAGTTAACTCCAGCCCAGGCAGACCTACTGCACCTTTCTAAGTTAATTAGGCAATAAACACAGACAGAACTGCGTTTTCAGAAACATTTTCCCACTCTGTATCATGAACATTACTGTGATCTTGTCCAGAGCAGTAACTGAACAATACTGAAAAGACATTTTACAAAAACCACCTAGTTTGAGTAACTAACCTTCACATTCAGAAGAAAACTGGGTAAAACATTTTTGCCTGGTTCATATTCGGTACTGCTTTTCTCTTGACAAAACCAGATACTGTCTTAGAGTACACAAACAGCACAGGAAACATTCCTTTATGTTTAAATACTTTCTGCCTTCAGAGAAACATCAATCTCCTTTTCTCATCTAAACAAATCTTCTAAAGATTCATAAAGAACACATAGAGCTCTGAGCATACATCCTGTTTCTGCAATCAACAGAGGCTAAAGCTGCTGAAGACCTCAGGCCCTCACAAGTGCTAAAACAGATGCATATGATGACAATCAGATCACAAAAAGTAAACCAAAATCCTTCTCTCCAAATATAAAAGTACCTTCGAGTTCACCGATCTTCTTAGCAAATACTTTCAACTGTTTCTTTAACTTGCGAACAGTTTTGTCCTGCTTTTCCAGCTGCTCCATTAAATCCTGTCAATTCAAATAAGGGAAAGATTAAGATGTGAGAACAATCCTGCACCGTGTGACAGACACAAAAACAGTGCTGTTAGAGTCACAAGGCAGTGAGGAAAGCTGAGCAGAGGTGCCATCCTCTGGCCGAGGGTTGCAAGCTGGTACACTGCCTATAACACAAGCCAAATATTGCAAATTTCATTAAGTTATGTGCAGCATGACAAAGGCAAAGCTCTCAGGCAGGTAGATTCTGCAGACACTCAAGAACAAGGTCAGTTCTTACAGCAGAAGACATTTTGCTGCAAACACATATCCCTAATGCTTCCTCCCTGCTCTTCCAAATGCCTCATGGAAATGATTTTCTTCATTATTTAACAGCTATCCTGGATTTCTGCATCATTTATTCTTGCCTTCAGGACTTGTGCCTTATTTAGACCTACCCACGTTATGAGATAAGAAAGAGATCCCTAGAAAGATCATAATTTGCACTCAAATTTACCAACTCAAACATCCAAACACCATTTCTTGTGTTGCTCTGCCATTTCCCTTGCTGTCATCACATTTCCTTACACCAAAACTGGTTTCTTACATGTTTTTATTCTGTACCCAAACACCATTTAGCACCTGAAAGTCCTATTCTTTTAATAAACCATATTTTTCCTTCAAAGGAACACTCCCTAGAAATCTTTGAATAGTTCTGTGACATATTCATTGTAGTACATTCATAAAATAATCGTGTAATTTAAAAAGGGGAAGTCTTTCTAAAGGAAGCAAAACCTCAAGCTCAAACAGAGCCATTCCAGGTTAAGTGTTGGAAAGCAGCTTAGAAGAAAAATCTCCTAAGCATGGTGATTCTTCATGGCACTGGTAAGAACATAGGGGACCATGAACTCCCTGCATCAAAAGCATCACCTGGGAAACTACACCTCTTCTAAAGCACTGAAAAACTTTAGTGCAGCATGGGCAACAACTTAGAATCAGGCACAGATCTTGATCATGTAGTAAAAGGGTTTACAATATATATAATATACTTGAGCAGTAAGATATTAGGCCCATTGACAGAACAGAATCGAGGCCATGCTTCACATCCAAAGCAGTGTTCAATTTTACAACAGAAATCCTGTCAATAGCACCACATACTTGTTGTCAGATAAAACAATTTCTCCTGAAATTAATAAAAAGATACATGTAAGTTCAACAGACTGTTTCAAGAAGGGATATGATTTCAGAACAACCTCGATGTGAGGATGAATTAAGTTCTTTCTATGGTTCCTCTAAATAAATTTAACAAATTTCACATCTCATTAAGATCTGGAAACTCATAAATTACATTCTTTCAAGCTCACATATGGTGCTGTCTTTAATTACTATGGAAATACTATTTCCAATGCCATCCTTCATATTTTGCATTTCTGAAAAGCATTAAAATAAGAACAAGTTCAGGCTATGACTGGATTGCTGGCATTATTCACCTTGGTAAGGACCTGTATGATCAGTCCTCTACTTTGCTGAACTGAATCTAAATGTATCAAGGTTTTAAACCAAAGAGTAGTCTTGAAAATTGAGCATCTTTTGCATCATGTGCCTCTTTTCCAGGGCAGTATTAAGTAGTATTCAAATAGAAACTGCTTGGCTCACAGTGCAAGGCTTGTATTAGTAACAAAACTGTGCATCAAAAAGAAACACAGATCACACAAAGGACACTAACAAAAAAAGCAGTGAAGGAAGAAATTGGCATCGTGAAGCTCTCTGCAGGGGGGTTTCCTCTGAAAGGGAGAGAAAAGGAGACAGCCTGCTTTTAAATCAGTGCTTCAGAAACAGCGACCGAGACAAGAGAGGAACAGGACTCGTGTGAGCTACATACAATCATCCTCTTGTACAGGGAAATCCGGTACAACTGATACTTCTTGGGATCATCTGCATACAACTCCTCAAAAAACTGCAAAAATAGGCACAGGATTGGTTTTCTCCCTCCCTTTGAGACACTGAAACTTCAGTGAGCACTGTATAGATTAAATCAGAATACAACGAGATCAAGAATCTCCTATTTATAGGCAGTCTAGGCTTTAGTTGTGTTCACACCAGCACCTCCCAGCCAGAAGCTGATGTGGATGAGCTGCAGAACAGTCAGATCTTTTAAAAATGGGCCATACCAGGAGTGTGAAAGCATGGAATACAACCTTTGTGAGAACAGGGACAGGACATTTTCCTATGCTAATCAAGATGGGATTGCAGTGAACACTACAATTCCTACATGGCATCTGGAAAGCCTGCAAATTGCTCCCACTCCAAAGCTAGGAGTGGAACTGAAACAAACACCCAGCTTGGAGTGGACTTGCAACACTCAAATATCTGCAGTGAAATACTAAGGAATGAGTCTATATTTAACAAGTAAAATCACATTCAATGTATTTGAAAACAAAGAGAACTCCTCTGGGATGTAATTACATGACTGTGTGTTGTTTTGGGAACACAGAATGAGATGAGTAGGTTTCTGGGGGGAAAAATGGCTAAAAATTGTAACATATGACTAAGCAGCAGGAGGGAGCTGCTGAGACACAAACATTCACCATCTCCCTCTGCCAGTGAGAGACTGCTGCTGCTGAGGCAAACTTACACTTTTAGCCACTTCTCCAACATCTATCGGCTGAATTATCTGAGATTTTCACCAAAATCTTTGCTATTAAGACAAGAACCCAACAGTGGTAAGTTCTGTCATTGTACATAAGCAGGAGACACTTTGGCTTGTCTGGAGGAAGCAGTGACACTGCTAGGATTTCTCTGGCTGAAATAACCTGTTTCCCTTTCCCAATAACAAGGCAATCATACTCCAACTCTGGTCTCTTTGGAAGATTTCCCCAGAAATGAAGTAGCCCACATAGGATGAACACACTCCTTTGTGGAAGAAGGTAGGGAGTTTTGCCCAATCCTTCCCTCACACAGAAATGTCGTGCAGTACTCATGGAACACCAACTATTGGCTAAGTGACTTCTAACCAAGTCTCTTTTTATGGAACTATTTCTATTTTCAAAACACACTGAATGGCTGGAGCTCGTAACACAGTGGATTATCTGTGTAGCTTCAGGCAGGGAGGAGGGAAATGGGAAGATAAATTACACGAAATAATTAAAGAATTACATCAGAGTTTTTCACCATATTTCAGAGGAAACACCACTCCTTGGCACTAATAGTTTTATGACTTCCCTGGATATCAACATCCTATTTACCCATGACTAAACCCATCAGTTGCAAACTGGGATCCACAAGCTTCCTCCATGCCCCAAACTTCAAACCAATTTCCTGAAACATTATTACTCCACGAGCAATCACAAGCCTCTCTCTCCCATTAGCTTACACTCAAGAAAACCACCACCCTGGTGCAGTTTTTTTTGCAGGAAGCTGCCGTGTGCAAAGCGCTCAGACCCTGCAGGAGAGGCAGGTCCTGAGTCCCCTGACCATTTCTCTCTCTCTCACCAGGTTCTCGTTGGTCAGCCGGGTGATCTCGTGCTGCAGGCTGGCTTCAATCCGTGCCTCGGGGGGCAGCTGCAGGTTCTGGGCCAGGAGCTGCTGCTGCCGATTGTTTTCTTCCTTCAGACTCTGGATCTCACCTCGCAGTGATTCCAGCTCGTTCTCGTGGCTCTTCTTCTGCGACTGAAGCTGAGACTCCAGCAGCCTAAGGAGGGTGAGCGACACTTTGTGTGAGCACGCTTCAGGAAGCTGCATCCCCAGTTCTCAGAGGGAGTGTAAAGCTTTAGCTGCTGCTCAGGAACAATTAGCCACGGCTTGCAAAGGAAAATGAAAAAGGCAGAGGACTCTTTAAAGCCTTCAGTATGCCTTCTAATTAAATTGAGCTTGCACGATCAAAAAGTGGAGAGAGAGAAGCTAATTGTGACACTGCTCTGCGCTTCCTTTGACTGAACTCATACTGGACGTGGTGCCACTGTGGCAATAAAGGCACAGCTAAGTCTTCACAGACTGACTGAAGGGGCTTTTAAGAGGTTTTACCTCTAAACAATTCAAATAATCTAAGATGAAGATGACACTATGTTCACTTAACTCAGCACCTTGCAATACTAACAATGGAAAATATTTTTAGAGTTTACTTTTTTGGTCAGAAACCATTTAATTGCAAATGCACATAAATAATCTTTATTTTTACATTAAACCCAACATTTTTCAGAGGGTTGTCCTTAATGCACGGAAGGTCAACAGCAGAACCAAACTCAGGACTGAAACCCAGGTGCTTTATCCTCACCACTAACTGGTTCTTTCCCCTTGGCACATCACATCTGAAATGTTTCTCCCTGTGAAATGGGGATAACAGGGACCAGCCTCCTGCCAGGCAGTGCTGGGGGATCTGCTCCTGCTTGCAAGGCACTGTCCAAGTGCTCTGACTCACAATTCTGTACACACACAGGAAATGACAATACTAGTGACTACCAGTGTTCAATTAGACAATATTTCAGGGTTTAAATATGCATAAGGCAGGAACATTTATTAGTAACCAGACTGATGAAGCACGCAAAGGCAAACAGTCATTTACCTGCAGTGCTCTGCCATTTAATATAAAGCTTCTTGTCTCTACAGTGCCAGGACAAGAGGCACAGAGCAAACCAACTCCCATCCTGCTCTGCAGAACACCTGCTCCAAAGTTAGATCTTCACAGGTTTACACAACAGTGTTAGGGGTAGAATGTGTTAGCACCAGAAAAGGAAAGACTTTAGTTAGTAGCAGTCATTGCAAAACACCACCTTGTGTAGTTACTGCTACCAAATGCACACGTTGAAGAACATCAGCAGTGCTCATCTACTAAAATTTGTTGTCAGGGCAGGACCAGGAACCACTCTGGGAGCCAGGGACACGGAGGAGCACACACACAGCCAGAGCTGCACTGCAGGACAAGGCAACCCTGGCCTGCCCCAGGACCAGCACAGTCCTTGCACAGACCCCCGTGGTCCCACTGAGGCTCCAACAGCACCACGAGGAACCAAAGATTACCTCTCTTTCTTGGTTATTTTGTGACTTACATTTTGAATCTGGCAAGGAGAGACAAGGGAGACAAACATTTAATTTACTGAACTGGAGACACAAGGAGAGTAAGACCCATTTCAGTCTGAAATTTAAGAGTGCGCTGAGCTACTTAAACATTAGTTTTATAATTACTAAAATGATTGTACTTCTTTAGGCTGAAAGACTGTAGGGAACATCAGTTTTGAAACCTGGTGTAAAGGCACACAAATAGTACATGGCTACAAATATTTTCCAGCTTTGGAGCTTCTGGTATTTTACAGCCTATTTTTGTGCAAGTATTCTTATGAATTATGTATTGGCTGTTGTGCCATCTTAACTTTTTAAATGATAAAACCTGACAAGTAGAAAGCTTTGGAGACTAGGTCTGAGGGAACTCCTTAATTTGTACAATTTGTGTTGAATTTTTTTTTAACTGTTAAAGCAATAGAAGTACTGTAGCTAAAGCAAACCCATAGCAAGGGGCACAGTTAGCTAGAAAAGAAGATGCAAACGAAGAAAATAAAAAACCATTCTGAGAAGTCTGGTAACCTGTTGGCTTGTTTTAACCCTTCATAAGCCAGCCAAAGTTCTCCGTCCTCATTCAGCACATGATAGTCCTGGGGAGATTGCCTTTCAAGAAATGTGTTTAAAAAAAAATACAAGAGATAGATGTGATGGTGATGAGGTGACAGGGTACGGACATTACACACTACATTACAGTTACTATCAAAGAGAAACAAAAAATGCTCTAAAACAACTTTGCAAATCACTTTTCTTATGTGTTTTTCTCTGTAATGGTGCAATTCAGCTCCCTGAGAGCCCGGCTGGTTACAGCATTCTGTGTGTTACAGCAGAGGCATTGGCACACACTGCTGTGAGCACAGGGGCTCAGAGGGAGAGCACCCAGCCTCAGGAGCAGCCCCTGGGCTGGGACACAGCACTGAGAGGGTGCAAAAACAGAAAGCTTGGGTTTACATTTCCCCATTATTTCCAAATCCTTTCAAATATTGCACACAACAACTTCGCTAATGAAATCCAATTACAACCCCAATTATGAGTGTTCTCTAGACACACATGGGTGGAACTCACTGAACACTTTGCACAGTGTGTCACAGCAGACCCCACCTGAGCACAAAATAGAGAACCTGTACCTGTTTGTTTCCTTCAGTCCAATATATGCCTGGGCTATTTCTCCTTTGTCTTTCATCTTCTGTACATCCTCCAAGAGGATTGTAGCATCTGTCATTGTATTCTGGAAAAAGAATGATAATTTCCAGTAAATTTAACAACGGAACTGCTCCTTGAATCCATGTTTTCTTCATGTGGAACACTAATCCTTGAGCAGCCACATTAAGTTAGTGTGGGTACCTGAGCAAGAGATTGGTCCATAATTTCAATGTCCCTTTGATTTATCTTTTAAAATAAATGCATACACAATGGTCAAATATTGGTCTGTCTAGTCAGTGGGTACATGTTAATCTCCTTCCATTTGTTCATCATATAAAAGGAACAAAATAAATTTCAAGAAATATTGAATTTGCATTTTATTCAAATTACCAGGAACAGCTGCTAATACTGAAACTGAAGCAGCACAGTTTTGCCAGCTTAATTCTATTAATATTTCTTTAACACAGCATTACATGGAGTCTTTCAAATCTCATAAATAAGAACTAGTTCTCACTCATATTTTAAATACTCTGTCAAAGCAGGAAAGAATTTACAAGGACCTGAGCACAAAATATTTAGACAGCATCTAATTTAGACCATTTTGTTTCAGTTTTGAACGTTTACTATGGCACTTTTGCTTTTTCTTCAGTAAAACCTGAAATATTTAATAGATGTTTACAGTCACCTCGGTCACTCTGATCTGAGTCATTGCCACGGAGTACCACAGGATTTTAATGAACATAAGAGATGGAATTCTGACTTTCAAAACAAGCAGATGCTGTTTTCCTGAGCACAGTTTTGCAAAGTATTTACAATAACAACTTTGTGGACATAAACGTTGGAACCCAGATCTCTATGTCTAGTATGATTTGTGTTATCTAATATGAAAACCAATAAAATATATGAGCTGCTTAAATAATTACTCCCAACATCTTGATGAGAACTTTGAGGTTTTTCTACTATTAATTTACTACAGAGTGACACTGCTGTATCTCACCTGCCAAGCTTCAGCACTCTGAACATCTGTCATGTAGAGTCAGGTCAGTTTCTTATACTCCTATATGTATTCAACCACATGTTCCAATCAAACATTCAGCAATTTCTATCCAATATCTACAATGACAATGTGAGTCCACGAGATTTGCTGCTTGCTGAGGACAGAAAACACTCTAAAGGAAGGTACTTCTTCATACCACAGACCTTTATTTTATTGTGAAATTTATGGGTTTTGCAAGTTAACAGAGGTGTGCTCCCTGGGTCCCTGTCCTCACCCCTCAACCATGCTCAGCAAGAAACGTGATGGAACTGAGCAGACCCATTCCTAAAACCTTCCCTTCATAGTCAGGTTGTCATAAACCAACACTTCAAAGCTGTTCAATCTGCTTGTTTTGAATTGTTTCCCTGTGCAGAGCATGAAGATGGGGATGCAGAGGACATGGAATTATGAGAAAAGTTTTTCAAAAATATCAAGGTAAAGTGCAAGAACAAATACATTTAGGTTACTTAAGAGGCAGGGAAATGACAGCTCAATATTGTCGAGGGTTATTTTAGCATTTAGGAAGCTCTGGTTTGTAACTGCAGAAGAAAACGTGTACCTTATCCTCCTGGCAATCAAAGTGGTAGGCAAGAAAGAAGAAAAACAAAACATTAAAACCAAAAAAATCTATCTGTGCTGCAACTGTCCAACCTAACAAGCAGCAGCTACCTGCAAACGGGCTGCTGGCCACCCCACAGGCCCCCTTCTGATTTCCCTCATACTCACAGCCACTGCAGAATCAACACTTCCATCCCACCACTGCTGAGAATGTGTTATTCAAGGATTCACTACTCAAGCATTTCTTTACAATGTTCTAAATATTACAGAAAAATGTATTTTGTTTTCTTTAGAGTCAACCATTTAAAACAAGACTTAAACACCTTCATGCATCACAGACCTCCAGGGTATTTACTCAGGACAAACAGAGACATAACTTTGCAGCAGCAAAGGAAAGATGACATTATCTGTTCATTCCTTGCTGCAGTTATGGAACATGAGATAGTCCCTTGATTTACAGGACACCTTTTCAGGCTGAATGATTCTTATTTTCAAAGCTATTACTTCCCTTACTATGTCATCAGAGTCAGAGATGTGCATTTCAGTGGTCATAATCTACTCCTCTTTCTATAAAAGCACATAGCACCTATCAAGCAATAACATGGAATTTCCAGACCTTCACAGGTAATCTTTATGAAATGTCACTGATTTGCAATCATATAGATGTAGAAGAGATTGTTCCTTGTACTGAACTATTAATTAAAAGGAATTACTGAGAATTCCTTTAAATTTTCCAGTCAAACCACACACCAGAGAAATGACAGTGTACCTTTGGTACAGCCTGTACATCTTCACATGAGTGCTGCTAGAGAAACCCCAGACTGGTTTATTAATACCATCTCCCAACTCAGACTGCTGTGCTTTGGGCACTAAGAATGGATCAATGGATTACACTGAGAAAGGCTTTCAAACCCAGACTATTTTTTGCTGCCATTTCAAGCACGCTGTGAATAAACACAGCATGCCAGTGCTGCAGTGGAACTCTCCCACACCTGGACAGAGTGTGCTTTACCTTGGGCTGGATGGCCTCTTTCTGGCTGACGAGCTGAGACCTGAGGATGAGAACTTCTTCCTTGCGTACTTCCAGCTCTTCACTGACCGAGGTCAGCTGGTCCAGGAGGACTCTGTATGCTGGGGCACCAGGAGCAGTCACCTCTGGAGCTCGTGTCTCTGTGAGGGCCTTCTGCAGCTCATTCAACTCATTCTTCAGTTTCTTATTCTCAGATTCAAGTTCTTGACGCTGCAAGAAACAGGGACAATTCTGTCACTCAGCAGCACTGCAACCTTTCTGTAACCCACAGGTACAAAACTATGGATAGGAATGGTAAAAATGATGAGTAGCTGCAAGAAATCCATCAATCTCTCCTGTATCCCTGGTCTGGGAGGATTTCACCAACAGGACTAACCTTCTGTCTGAAGTGCAAAACCAGAGCACACCCACACAAATCAGACAGATTTGATGTGAAAAAGAATTGCCAGTCTTTTTTGACTCTTGTTCTCCTCTTTGCAAAAAACCATTAAGTTCACAACAAATAGCGGTCAGCAGGCCAAGAAAATTCTGCATCACTACTAGGAAATATTTTTAGCTTTAGTGGTCTAAGATATGCAGTAACTTAAATAATGTTTTTGAAAAAGAGGGCTACATTTATCCCTGTATTTTTGCTCAAATTAACTTGCAAGCTGTACCGTGGGAGCTCAGCTCTCTGCACAAGTGTTGGTTCTTATCTTCACTTCTGGAAAGTTTTACCTCGAGTCCAAACAGATGAGAGACGCCTGCAGATGTTGTTTCAAGATGTTTATTTCTTCTTATCTCTAACTTGCTCTCAGCTCCGGCTGCACGTCTGATGCCAGCCCAAACCAAGAGGGGACTGCCCAGACTTGGGCTGTCCCTGTCCTTTTTGTGCCCTTTCCAAGATCCAACCATTCTTCACAACGTATTTATTATTTACTCTTTTATACCAATTAATTTGCACCTANTACTTTTTTACTTTGTAAAATACTAAACCACTACTCATTTTCACACTCTCGTGGTTTGCACTGATTCTTGCAGTGTTGGTAACTTTTCCCATGGGCTAAGGTCAAAGACAGGGTTATTCTGAGCTTTTCACCAGGGTCTGGGACCCCCTTGCTGGGGGCTCCTGACCACCCAGGACAGCCCAAGGCATTCCCTGACCTCCCAAGGCAGCCAGAGGCATGCCTTGGACTCCAACACTAGGAAATATTTTTAGCTTTAGTGGTCTAAAATATGCAGTAATTTAAACAGTGTTTTTGAAAAAGAGGGCTACATTTATCCCTGTATTTTTGCTCAAATTAACTTGCAAGCTGTACTAAGTGCTTTTAACAGAGAACCCCCCCTGGCTTAGGGGATTTTTTTGTTCTGCAGCCCCAGCCACACATACTACATCTCAAGAAGTGAGTCCTACAATGAAATGACTGCTGGGGAATATTTGTTCTAGTTTCTCCAGCTACTATTTGGAAACAGGAGGGCTGATGAAATTTGCTATGCCAGCACACACAATTGGTGGCAAGAGCTTCACTAGAAAATAACAGAAACCTCTGGTTTAGAATTACCTTGAGCGACTCATACTCCAACTCTGCACCTCTTATTGGAGGCCTTTCTTCCTCCTATGAAAGAATACAGACAAGTGTGAAAACTAAAAATCTTTCATAAAGGCAGGAAAACAAAATGGAACTGAAATTATTTTCCTATAAAACTGCAAAACACTCATTCTGGTACTGCTAACTGGTGTAGTTTGAATATTGGCACTGTTTCCTTTACTTCTGAGTTCATGACACATAATTGGTTAACATAAATAAAATCACATACTGTCACTGGCAACAAAACAGAGCAGGATGAATGCCAGCATGCTAAAAAATTCACTGGTAGAAACATAAGAAAGAATTGCCAAAACTGGTTTCATAATTTTCTAAGAACTTAAGGAGACCAAATCAAGACAATTTAAATTACAATCAGCTAAACGTGTCTAAGCCCAGTGCTTTGGCTATGCATCCTGGTTGAAACACTTCTTCTTCTTCTGCCTAAAATGAACAATTACTCATTCTCCTCATCATTTAAGTAGCTTTCCTTATGGTTATTCCTTAATAAAAACAGCCTTTCAGCCTTTTCTTTTTTTTTTAAGTGAAGTCCCAAGCACTTTTTCTTCCTGTTGTCTTCCATCAGGGAATCTCAAGGACCTTGGAAAAACTAAATAACCAGTCCCTAGAACTAAGCACAAGTATAAAAGTTGTCATTAAATCTAGCAAGTGCTAGAGGAAGATGAAGATTTAGTGCAAGCCAGTGAGCATTCACAGAGCCACTGTTTCACAAGAAGGGACACTCTGGTGTCAGCACTGGATCAGCTGCAAGGAGTCCACCTTAGCTTTAGCACGGAGAGCCTGTTCTTCCTTTCTGTCCAGCTCATCCTGCAGGGATTGCTTTTCTTGCTCCAGTTCTGAAACCCGTTTCTGCAGCTTGAGGAACAGAGACATGTCCAGCGGTGCTTTCTTCTCACTAGGCTCCTGCTTCAGAAAGAACAGAGGGAAGTCAAGAAGTATTCCCCTTCCACAGCACGAGGAAGCACAACTGTGAGTAAAGATGGGAAACAGACTGGGGAAAGGGAGGAACACAGAAATGTTACTCGATTCTGAGAGCTGACTATCTAAAATATTTCATCAGCTATCAAACACTATTTTAAAAAAGGATTTACTAGCAGAAAATGTTTCTAAGCCTAAAGCCTAGCAAAAGAAAGCACTAGAGACTACCTAGCAGACAGGAGGTCTATAACTAAGCATACCTTATATTCTTATTTGTTTGAAGGGGGGAAAGTAGAAAAAAGAAAAAGTTTGTGGTTAGACTCACCTGGAAACAACTGTAATTAAGGGCTTTTTTGTTTGTTGGTTTAGTTTTCAATTATTTCTATAGTAAGTTCTTCAGTTAAAGAGAAATCTCTCTGGTGATTCTCAGGTTAATTTAGTGGGATGTGACACAAAATATAGGTACCAGAAAATATATTTTATGCCTTTTCCCTTTTATTGTGCTAATTATACAGCCTATTCTGAGCCTAATTCACTGGCTTCTTCACTATTTTCTGGGCAAGGACCGGTGATTGCAATCTGAAGGTGCACTGGAAATTGTCCATCAGCCTTTTTGTACTTTATGTACTGAGAAGATCAAAGTATTTACTATGAACTGTACCATAACATTTTAAAGCCTAAAAAAGGAACTAGAAAATTAATATTAATGACTGTAGCAGACAAGCAAGCACAGCCGTTTCCACTTCATCTCCTTTTACTGTTGAGGGGAAGAGTCATAAACCACACCAACAGCTCAGGAAAAAGGAAACAGACTTTTGAGTTTTCTGGCTTTACTGGTTTGCCTTGGGGTGGGACCCTATTTTTTAATGTGGTTTTGTATAATTAATCTCTATTGTTAGTCTAGAGTCGAACTGGAGTTTGAAATGTTAAGGGGTTAAACAAATACAGTGCTGCACTCATTCACACTGTTGTGTGAGCTCATTTTTCCATCTGTTTTCTAAAACCCAAACGTGGCTCTAGAACAGCAATGCAGTAAGTGTTAGCCAAAGGAAAAGATGGCCTTTGGCTCGTCTGTGAAATCCAATCACATGTAGCTGCACCGTCCTTCTCCTGATCATCCATGAACGTAGGAGCTCATCCTGAAACCATTATGCAAGGTGAAAAACATAAGTGGGAAGGCAAATTACGAAAGAGTGCGCAGAGAGAGGCTGTGCCAGCCCCAATGCGTCAGGGTATCTGCATCCAGAGGAGAAAATAATTCTCTGCAGAGGCTTTCAAAGCAGCAGTGACAGCCTGTCACAAGCAGCTCTGGAGATCCCTGACCCAGGCAGAGGGCAAACAGGGTGTGCTGGGCTCTGGCTCATGGTTAAGGAGATCTTCAGAACGCTCTGACCCTGGAAATGCCAAGCACAGCCAGACCTGCACCCTGAGGGCTCTGTGTCTGCAGCCCCTCCGTGGTGGGATGGGCCAAAAGGGGAACTCATCTCAGAAAATACACTCCATGGCTTGGAGCTGCACCACAAATCATTCATGGTTATTATTCATTAGCTGAACCAAGACATCTTTCTGAACATGTTTTGAGCATCTTCCTGATCATTTTTCCGAACATCCTGGGATTTGTATCACTGCATATACAAAAGAACCTCCCCATCTGGGAGTTTGAGTCCTCTCTATGAAATAGAGAAAAACTGACCCAAGATGAGTTTCTCACCCCAACAGAAAACACATTCCATGTAGCTACTAAGAGTGCAGCTTGCCATTTTTAACCACTGAATATGCAGTAGGGAGACTCCTCAGGAAGTCTCACTGGTTTTCTACATTCCCACTGTGTCCTGAATAAGTGATTGTGCTTACCAACACTGACAAACAAATGTTTCACAGATGCAAAGCTGGATCACCAAGTATCTAGTCTATGCTTACTGTAATACAAGAAAAATTCAAAGCATACTTTGACAGTCTTTTTACACAGGATCCCAACTAACTGGGGAATTAGTGTTTTCTGAAAAGAAATGGAGAAAGTTGGATTAAAGCACTAGATATCCCAGTATAAGGATATGGTGTTCAGAAGCACTTATGAAACAAAGAGATAGGAATGAGTTTAACCATGTATCAACAAGAAGTTGGGGGGAATTTTTAAGGTTACCTCCATCCTCAGTGGCAAGTCTTCTGCTTCTGTGATCTCAGAGCTGAAAGTATATTCAGATTCATTGCTACTGTGAGTTGAGTCCGTTCTTTTGTGCCCAGGCTTGGGGATGCTCTGGAGTGCAAATGGAACAAATCAACACCACTGTATGGTTTTCCCTGCGACCTTCTCTTCACAACCTTTAATCTAGCTTGGAGTATCTGGTGTTATTTCACAGCTATCCAAATTTACAAGGAAAGAGTTTTGATTCTGGTCTCTCACACTACGTAAAGCCTATGAGATACAGCTCCCAATGAAATCTACAGAGATGGGTCAGATCCTACCCCACCCAAGGATTGCTGCAGAAAGCAGCACCAAGCAAGGATGCAGCACTTTGTGGGAGAGAAATTCCCAGTTTACAGGAAGCACAGGCAGCAATTCTCTAACTTCCTACACATTCTGCTGAGGAATACTTTTTATTCCTGCCACATAAAACATCCCTAGGACTACTTAAAATTTGTCACTGGATGAAGGTGGTACAAACAACCCTAGGAGATGTGAATAACTTCAGGGCAAAACAAGGGTGGAGAGCACAAGCAATACCACCAGGAAAGTCACAGCAGAAATTTAGCCTCCTTCACAGATGTGACAATTAAAAATATTGGTTTTTAAAAAAAAAACAACAACAAATTTAGAATATATTTGTTTTGGCTGAACTAAATGAAATAATCAGTATATGAAAGGGCAAATTCTCTTTCCAGGTACAGGTCACCAACAGACACAGCTGACAGCAGTTACTAACTTATCCCACTTGACTCTGCCTAAACAGAGTTGTAAACAGCTCTTGATTTCCCAGCTGTGGAGCCACTCACCACCATCAGGTTCATTTCATCCTTGAGATCATCGTAGCGCTCCTCCAGGCGGCTGAACTCGTTCAGGAGGTTCTGGTACCGTAACCGTTCATCGTTCAGGTCCAGCTCCAGCTGCTTCGTCTCCTCCACCAGCTTCTTCTCCATCGACTCTGCCACAGACAACAGGGATCCCAAAGTGAGAATTCCAGCCCTATGGACCATGCAGTGCATCCACCCAGGGGAACAGGCCTGTGTCTGCACCAGAGGAACACCTGCCATCTGGAGCTGCTGTTTGTGCTTCTGTAGGCAAACGTTAAGCCAAAGATATGAAGGGCCAAAGCATTGGTGTGGCAACCACACAAGTGCTCACTCAGTCAAGTCAGTTATTCTGCTAATACCTTCTATTAGTGACTCCAGGAGGGAGGAAGAAGGGGCACTAGCCCATTGCTGTGCTGTGTAAAAGCAAAATGTGAGGTGCTTTATGCCTCAAGCATCCTGACCCTCCTCATCACAGCCCCCTTCATCACAGCCCTCACATCTAGAGTTATGCTTTCCTGGCTGCTGCCTACACAGTCACAGCAGCCAGAAAAGTTGTAGCAGATAAACTGTATCAAATATCAGAGCTGCCTTTTAAAAAACTGGAGTGCTTTGGAACAGTCACCCCCCCCTAAAAAAGGCCCCAAACCCTTAGGATTTCATGGAAATTTAAATGGTGAGTAATTCTGATGCTTGCAAGTTCTTAAAACAAAGAAATGAATCCACAGAAAGGAATGCAAACTATGACAAATTAGCCCAATCTGTGCAGTAGAGTGTTGCTTTACAAGGGAACATGAAGTAGAAAACCTGAACGAAGAGAACAGAACCAACCTGTTATTTCCTTCGCCTGGTCGTGGATGCGGCGGTTCAGCTCCTCCTTCTCTGTTTTCAGTAATGAGTTCTGCTCTTTCAGCTCTGACACCAGCTACAGAGATAATAAAATATTTGACTCAGAATGCAGTTCATCTTTCATCATTAGCTCTAACAACAACATCTTTGTTGTAATAGTTCAAATACTTTAACTGTTCTTCACAGAGTGAAACTGGTGAGCTAAGTTATATCTTCATTTCCAAGTTACATTTCTTAAATACCTACCACTGCAGACTCTCCTGTATGTTCTGCACCCCATTTCTGACCAGATGCTAAAATTGCCCTGAACCACTCCACTGTGCCATGTATTTTTCAGTAAAGTCCCAAAGATGTAAATGGCTCATTAAAACAGAAATATTCCTAAAATAATACCACATTTGGTAGTTCTATGGTAAATTCCATTGCACTGGGTAACACCACAATCTAACATCTTGCCTCTGCCCCAAAGCTGTGCCACTTTACCTGTGTTCAGGTTTGCCAGTTACTCAGTTGTCTCTGATTACGGTTACCACGCATTCACTTTGCTTTATCAATGAGTATTTCTCCTTATCTGATATTGAAATTTATCACTGCAGCATCACATAATGATGGATTGGCTCTTCCAGTGTTCAAAACCTGCACCATTATCAGCAAGTTCTCTTGACAGAAAACAACCTGTTTGATATGTTTGTGCTTAGCAAAGACAAGGGGTTAGCTGAAACCTGTTGAACTAGACTGTGCACATGTGTTGAACAGCCTGGCTGTTTACATTAGGCAGGATAAAGCAGTACCTTTGAATACTGAGTATGGGACACATTTCTGATATCTATGTGATTACTCCCTCTAGGCAGGTAAAATGAATGAATGCACTACCTCTGACTAAGTCAGAAAGCTTAAGGATTCGGATATGCTTTCAATATCAAAATCTGAATAGACTGGATACATATATTTACATACAATATATGGATTTAGCATATTCTTCTACCATAGGTGCAGCCATTTAGGTACCAAGCCTATTTAGGACCGTACAGCTATAAAAACACAGTAAAAAAATATCAGCCACACAAGTGAAACAATTAAACCTGGGCAAAACCTGAGCGGACACCAGGCCCCTGTAAATCCTCTCATGCACCTGAGACCCCATACGTGCCTGCTCAGTTTCATGTTTGTATTTGTCTGCCCACTCCTCAATGCTCTTCTTCTCCGACTGCGTCTGGTGCAGCTCCTTGCGGAGCTTGGCAATCTCCTCCTGGAGGCTGAGGACGCGGTTGGTGGCGTTCTTGGCCTCCTCCTCACTCATGCGCAGCCTCTCCACGTCGCTCCGCAGCTTCTCCGTCTCCGTACTGTACGTGATCTCCAGGCTGCTCATCTTCTCCAGCAGGGATTTGTACTCTTTGTTCTTTGAGAAACAACACAGACAGAGAAGCTGTTGGGGAAGTTCTGGTTTAGGGGAGCCTTCTCCTTCCCTACAGAATACACCCGGACATGGGAGCACCGGAGCAGCTTCCCCATTTCAAAAAGGTTTTGGTCTGGTTTTTGCAGAATTGCTTAACGAGGTGACAGAACGGTCCAGTCTCTAAGCCTGCACATCCTAAACTAAAATCAGATGGAGAGCCCACATACATCAGACACGATCTCCCCACCTTCCCCTAAAGCAGAGCAACTGACGTGCTTCAAACGCAACACTGGCGTTAAACGAGTGGGTGTTTTTTCTCAGTTCTGCCGAGAGGAACAAATGGATGTTTGACTGTTCCAGTTCCACCGTGGCCTCCCCTTCTCTCCTGTCACCGTTCTTCATCAGAAAAGAGAACTGAGCCCTCACACTGAAAACTCAGCGCATCCTGCGAATGCCCACAGTGCTGAGAAACGTAACCAAGATTCTGACACGTTTCCCAGTCCAGCGAGCTTTTACCTGCTCATCGATTTTTCGCTGCAGCTGCATGATCTTGTTCTCCAAGCCAATGTGAAGCTTCTTGTAGCGCTCCACGGAGCGGGCCTCTATCTTCAGCTTCTTCAGCTCCCTCTTGGCCATCATGCGGCGGTAGCAGCACTGCAGGTACACCACGGCCCGCAGCGTGCGGCGGTAGCGCCGCCGGGCCAGCCAGCCCCTCACGTGCCTCTGGAGAACCACGGACTTGTGCTCCCGCAGCATCTGCGGCCGGGAAAACACACGGCAACGGGGTCAGAGCTGCAAGGTACACCCCTGCACACACACAGAACCCTGTAACCACGCAAAGAGAGGCTTCTGGCGAACAGCAACGAGAAATGGAATTAATTCAAAGGAAAACGAGAAGAGGAAGAGAAGACTGTAACAAGGACAACAAGGAGTCAAATGAAAAGGAACCAGAGGGAAAAACATGGCAAAAAGAACTGGAGGCACATTGAAGCGCCAGGCATTCCTCTGTGTTGAGGTCAGATCCCAGCTAATTACAGAAGTATATGGTACCTGTTGGCAAGGTTACAAATACAATCTATTTTTTTTTTTAACTGCATCTTTATCTTGAAACTCTTTCGAATCATTGACATACGCTGCCTTGAGTTCATCAATACAAAGTTTAAAATGACCACATTTGATAGGCAATGCAGTCAGTACTGCATTCCCCAGAGGAAATTGTAGCAGCTGTTAACAAGTCAGAGGCTTTTGGTTTGTTTGTGTTGTTTTGTTTTGGGGGTTTTCCGTTGCCTTTTTTGACATATCTTAGGCTTGCCAGCATGGAAAAGTTTTTGTCTATTCTAATAAGAAATTTATAGTGTAGTAATTCCAATTTATTTTATGGCAGAAATTTCAACCATAGCTTTGAAGTGTAAAAAAAAAAATCCATAATATTAAAAAAAAAAAAAAATCTATAGCATAAACCAGTCAAGAATGCCAGCAACCTTCATCTGTATGTTAGCCAGAGAGCTCAGCTAGGAAGAGTCTACCACTTGTTTTTGGATCCTTCATCCACTAATTCAATCAGAGATCTCCCAGGTCTGGAACACCTGAATTCAAGCAGATCACAGCTATGCGTGGAGAACCTGCCCAAGCCCACAAGGCTTCCAGGACTCTGAGAGCTTTAGAGTTCACTTAATACAGCTTCTGCAAATAAAACAGTTCATTCTAAAGAACAAAATTATTTAGGGTTTCATGTTAATGCTCGGAATGGATAGTTTAAATATCACAGGCAGTTCACATTCTTACACTGATTTACCACAAAGCTGCTAAGACAAACTAGTCAGGTAACAATAATTTTGTTTTCTTTTAGACTGCTTAGCAAATGAACTGAAATGTGTTAGAAGCATTACGGTTCCAGATCAATGAAGTTAAAATTCACTGGCAAAGTGGCAAGACTATAATATATATGAACTTCCTCCCTTAGCATTTATTTCTGAATTAAAAATGAGACTGGAACCACCAGCACTCAGCACACCAAGGTAAGGAAGCAGCTCTCTGAAAAGCACAGCAAGGTCAAAAGCCAAAGTCCTTCTGACTGCACACCACGCAGTTGGCATTCCTGCCCCCTGCCCCCTCCTTACACGTTTTCTGGAACACTCCTTCAGGGTCCCAGCAGGTGCCTGAACACCTGAATACAACCAGCTTTCAACAACATTTTCACCTCAACTTTGAAAGCAACAGGTCCTGTAAAGTACCTCCATGGTGCAGGGATGGTCCTCATCTGCCAGTGAACTCTCACATCCATGCAATCCAGTGAGGAAACAAGCCACTCCACAGCAAGGAGAGAGGATCAGAAAAGTTACTTAATTTACCAGGAACACCCCAGGAAAGCTTATGTCAAAGCAATGGAGGAGCCAGACTCCTGGTCCAGCTGAGCAGCACATTGCAATGTCTCAGGCAGGAGCTTTCCCAGGATGTGTGAACAGATGATTCAAGCACACGAAATTCCTTGTGCTGCCCACGTGACTCAACACATGCCCTCTCTTCCTGCAACAACAACAGGCACCTTTCACAATCCCGGGGAGCAACACGTGTGCCACACATCGCTGCAGCCAGGGCTCAGCCCAGGTGCCCTGTCCCAGGGCAGCCTTTCGGTTTCACTCGCCTGCCATCGTCACCAACTCCACAACAACTGTGTTTACCTCTCCACAGCAGCACACAGAGCCTGTGCTTCCCTCTCTGGCCATCCCTGTACCCCAGCTGCAGTAAAATCCCACCTCAGGAGCACCAGACAACCACAGCACGCTGCAGGGGCACTCGTCAGACCGTCGTGTTTTACTGCGGTGAACAATTCCCAGCTCGAGGGGAGCCTCCTGACGGGCAGGTCTGACCACCCCTGGCAGGGACTCCTCCAGAAACCTGCCATCGCTATTAACAGGGAATACAACAGCTTTATTAAACTGGGCTACAAGACACATGGGGTGTGTATTACTCATGCAGCTAACAAAGGCACAGAGGAACCTCTCCCATTCTCCTGAAGATTTTATTTTAGGTCACCTGCTGCTGCGAGCCAGGTGTCACCCTGTCACATCTGCCAGACCACTGTTCAAAACACATCTCGTTTAACATCACGAATACAGTTTGTAATAACAAGAATGCCAGGAATTCCAACAAAAAGGCAAGTGGATACCCACACAAAAGGACAGCCAAGCCGAGCACAGGGGTCTTACTACTAAGAAACTCTTACCAAGGTTTAATTTTTTTCCAACTTTGTGGTTAGTTTGTGTTAGAATGCTACATGTGACTGTGTAGCATCTTTAATACAAATGAAAAATATACAGAAACTTCAAATATAAAAGAGAAAGATATGGCACATAAGCATCAGATGGCTTTTGGCTGCATGCCCTTAACATCTACACGCCTGGGAAAACAACACAACTCCCTCAGCTACTTTTTCAGTGAAATGCAGGCTGACTTTTGAGCCTGGTTAAAACAGTTCTTGTAGATAGAAGTGCTATGAAACACGTTAGCACTTTGCAGTTTGAATCATCATTCTTTTTCAAGCCCTGTAACCACTAAAACCGAATTCTAATTTCTCAATTGACTAATTTATTATCAAGCATAATCAGGAAAATATTATCAATATCATTAGGACAGGGTTATATCAACTTACCCCCAAACCAAAACCAACGTACATTAAAAAAGTAACACAAAAATGCCCCACCATGGGTAACTTTCAACATCCTATTTTTGTGGGTATCTCTTTGTAACGTGAGTCTCCTGCAGTATATTCCATCAGCCATTTCAGAATCACTGAAACCAGGGATGGGAGAGGACCAGCAGTGAGTGCATCACATGTATACTGATATAAGAAAAACTCATTTGGACTCATGGAGGCAGATTAAAGCAAGGCCATTTTCAGTATTTAAGTGCCTCGACATTCTATAAAACAAATGAAAAAGTCAGAAATGCTGCAAATTCCTGCTGGATTCTCCACTGGCTGCACTGAAAGTCTAAGTACATCTGTATTAGATAACAATGATAATATGTGTAAAATGACAAGTTGATAGCAGTATTAGATATTTCTCATTTCCAGGTGCTGTCCCTCAGCCCGTGCTCTGGTATTTTGTTTGTGCATCACACCTAACAGCATGCACACACAGACAACACAACAGAGCAGCTTCGTCCTGAAAGTATGTGGAAATAAAGGCGGAGTGGAAGAGCGCACTGTGATTTCTTACCATTTGGTACTTGTTCCTGACCATGTAACCCCTCAGAAGGGCCTGAAGGGCAATGGTAGCATCTCGCATGCTCTGGTATCTCCTGCGGACCACGAACATGCGCTGGAACTTCTGAATGGTGATGGCAGCTCGTGTTCTCCGCAGGAACTTGGCATAGCTAAGGGAAAGATTACCAATAATACCTGTAATTATGTTCCAGTGATTGAATGCTTGTTTTTATTTTAATATCCTGTATCTTTAGTTTCCTCTCAATGTTGTCAGTGACACAGTGTATTTACTTGCTATTCTGCTGTGTGGCAGTACAACAGAGTGACAAATTAACAGAAACCTTGCAAAGCTTTGCAGGGAAATGCTTTCACTTCCCCTAAGAACTGTACTATAGAACTGACAAGGTAAACTCAGCTTAATTTCTCATCATCTCTTCTCCAGCTTTAAAGCTGTTTCCACTATGTCACATTCCAGATCTACTCTCCTAACCTCAACTAGTAGAAAATGCTTGCTTGTTCTTGGCTCTTGCAGTAAGACAATTACAAAGCATCCTGACACAAGCCTCTTTCCAAAGGTTGGTTATTAGAGTCTTCATCACCGCCTTGTCTTTGAACAGTATCACCTGTGTTCCTGCCCTTCTCTCTGGCCCCGTGACCATCCCTCAGAAGTCAATCCAAACACATCACTGACTGATGAATGTCCCTTTACAGCTGCACCCTTGATGAGGAAAGGCTTCTCCAGTAGGACAGAGCCAGCTGGGAGGGCACATGGAAACTGGGCAATAAGGACTCAGACAGTGCTGCTTTACCTCACCTGCAACACATCTCCTAGTGCTGCTTGTTCTCTGCATCACAGAGCCAGGGAGTTACTGGCCTCTCAGAATGGTCAAAACCAGACAGGACAGACACACTCATTACATTCAATTTCCTTCATTTCCCTGGAAAACCATTTCCTCTCGGGCAGTACAGGAAGGCGAGAACAAATGTATCACATTTAAATGCCCTACCTACAGGGCTCTGGACTGAGGCTGGGGTGGGATTTGCCCTGAGCAGTGCTTACCATCGTGCTTGGTACCCTCTGACGTGTCTCTGGATGGTGATGGCAGCCCTCCTCATACGCATGTACTTCTTCCTCATCAGCCAGCCTCGGATCGTCTTTTGGATGCGGATACAGGCAGCTCTCAACTTATCTGCCCTTATTTTTTCCAGGTAGGCTACTTGACCAGCCCGGAAAAATATTTTTGTCTTACCAAACTGGTACTTATCCTTGTCCTATTTTCAGAGGTAAAAAGAGGATAAGTTACAGCATTAAGTGTTAGTGCATAAAAAAAGGCACAAAGGGCTAAATGAAAGCACAGTTAGTAAAAGAGGCAAAATTATCTGTGTAATATTTTGGGTAATCTGAGACTTAAATTAAGTAGTGGGGAAGGGTATTTTGTCTGTATGATTCTGTTAAAAAATTGATACAATGAGGCCACAAGCATGGCCCCAAGGAGCAACGTGAGATTTTTGCTTAGATGAGAATGCCATAAAGATAATAACATGGAAGGCTGCAGGAGGTGACAAAGGGGCCCAGAGGATGAAAGCAATACAGGCAGTGCACATGTACAATTTTCTGCTTAAATTGTAGCTGACCCCTCTGAATGGTCCATCTTTGACCACATTACACAGTGCAAACAAAGCAGCTGGGGCTTCAGACATGTACACATCACTTATTGTATCAGGGCTAGGGCAGAACAAAGCATGCTGCTGCTGCTGCTCAAACACATCTGAAATTTCAGAACTAAACCAGAAAGAGAATAATATTTTATGTCTACAGGCTGCAGTACTCCTTTGAGGGAAAAACTGAGAATATACAAAGGCACACTGAAAAAAAATTAATTTTGTTGGCTGTTTGATTCTAAGTTGAAAGGAACAGCAGTCAAAGAGCTACAGCTTAGGATACATTTGTGGCTTAGTACTTTGTGGAAGTACTAAAAATAGTGTGGCTACGAGGGAGCAAGCAACACTGCCTTTATTCCTGCAGATTCCAAATGCTCTCAGCACTAAGTCCAGCACCTGAATCAGCTTCTCCAGGACATTTTTACACGTCTGCTTTCGGTCACCAAGGACATCTCTCTGCTTCATCAGAACACGGTAACGGCTGAAGAACTCTTGGTACGTCCACCTGTCCCAAGAGCAGAGCCAGGGTCAGTCCCAGCAGTGAACATTACCTTAAAGAGAACTGAAAGCAATCCAGAGAGAGCAAACCCACCTGGAGGGGAAGCCAGCGGCGCTGATTCGGATGGTCTCCAGGACACCACAAGCTCTCAGCTGCTGCACTGCCCGCTTTTCATCAAATCTAGGCAGGAACAGAAGGTGGCTGTGGGACTAGGTTTGCATTCCTCGGGGGTCCTGACTGTGTGCACACCCAGGACAGGAGTGGCACAGCGGGGAGCAGGGCTGGGATGTGATGGGTGGTGAGTAAAGTGCTCCTGAAACTCAGGGGTAACAGAGGACAGCCTGGCCAGAGAACTGTCCGAGCCCACTGGCACTTCCTCCTGGCCAGCCCAACAGCTGTAGGAGTCTTCGTGTGCCTGGGCTTTGAGAAAAGCTCTAAGTGAGTCCATATATGAAAAAAAAAAGATAATGAAAAAGGCTTTGGAATCTGAAAAAGCAAATTCCAGCAAATGTCAAATGAGCTCAAGGAGTGCAAACTGCTAGTTACATTTAAAATTGCTAGCAATGAAAACGCTGGAATTTTTTTCTCATACATCACCATAAACAAAAAAATGGTATCAGGAAGTATTTCTCCCTCTATTAACCCCAAACATCTCGTGCTGTGATGCACGTACACACACACAGTGACTCCAGAACAGAGAAAGGAGACACAGCACTCCACTCCTGAGTGAGCAGGGTTCAGCAGAGCCTTGATCCTCGCTGGCCCTGGGCAATCCCCTCCCAACACGGGCTACTGAAACCACACAGGAGCTGGCATCTTACGTGAATGGGAACTTGAAGTCATTTGGCTTAATACAGCGCACGTAGTGTGGAGTTGTAGCATTCAGGGTTTCCATCAGCAGATGAAGAGAGTTCCGAAACTTTTTGAAAAAGAAAATGAAAAAAAAATATCAGGGAATAGCCTCAATAAGCTCAGTCATCTTTGAGACAACCTCGGAAAACAGACCCAATCTTCATTCTTTTAATTTAATTATGGCAAAGATATGTGGATATTTTATGTTTGGCCTATTGATAACTGGAACCAAGTTTTCTGGGGATTGAACTCCATTTTTAACTCCAGTCAGACAAAGTGGTACGTGATCCAAAAGACCCAGTTTAAGATTTTCAAAACTTCTCAGCTTCCATGTTAAATTTGTTTTGAAAAGTATCAGTTTGGGGTTTGGCACCACAAT
>VZRV01006684.1:228483-282741 GCA_013398115.1 Falcunculus frontatus | reverse complement strand
CTGTGCCTGGCAGCTGGACCTGAGATCCCACTCATGGAGCTGAACCAGCTATGGCACTGCCCTGTGCCTGGCAGCTGGACCTGAGATCCCACTCACAGAGCTGAACCAGCCATGGCACTGCCCTGTGCCTGGCAGCTGGACCTGAGATCCCACTCATGGAGCTGAACCAGCCATGGCACTGCCCTGTGCCTGGCAGCTGGACCTGAGATCCCACTCACAGAACTGAGCCAGCCCCATGGCACTGCCCTGTGCCTGGCAGCTGGACCTGAGATCCCACTCATGGAGCTGAACCAGCCATGGCACTGCCCTGTGCCTGGCAGCTGGACCTGAGATCCCACTCATGGAGCTGAGCCAGCCATGGCACTGCCCTGTGCCTGGCAGCTGGACCTGAGATCCCACTCACAGAGCTGAACCAGCCATGGCACTGCCCTGTGCCTGGCAGCTGGACCTGAGATCCCACTCACAGAGCTGAACCAGCCATGGCACTGCCCACACAGAAAGGGCACGGCAGGGCTGGAGAGCTCAGCCTCTGCTCCAGCACCCTGCCTGCTCCCTGGCACACTGGGGTGAAGCAGGGCACAGGGGACCCTTTCCTGAGAGCACACAGTGCCACAGAGGTAGGAGCACAAGGAGCATTCGGAGCCACCCCGGCGCTGCAGCACAGCCTAGCAACAGACCTGGCAGAAATAACTTGCCTCATCATTATGCAGGTAAGAGATGTAACTGCAAACGTCACTAAGGCTGAGGAGAGAATCGTGATCTCTCCGGAGGAGGGGGAAGAGCCGCCTTCTGCCCCACGTCATTCATCAGCTCCAGGATGCAGCTGAAAAGCCTCAAAAAATAACAGTGGGGAGGAAGCGCGGGCGGCCAGTCTCTGGCAGCAGAGCCTCCAGGGCTCCCTCTGCCCATCCAGGGGCTCTGAGAGCTTACAGAAACACCCCTAACTCCAGATTCATCCACACACTGCTCTCACTGACAGGCAATCTCAGGGTCTTAATTGCCAAGCACCGCTTCTGCCCTATAATTGTTCCTGTGATCGGAATTGCAAATAGTCCCAGAGCAGCAGTTAGTCATAAAATCTATTTCTAGGAGATAGTCGATCCTTCCCCATCCCTCAAAGCCCACGGCCAGGACAGCTGGTTAACAGACTGAAGGAATTCATCCTAACCACTGGGGACCCAATTAGCAGAATGGACTTGCATGAGGGGAAAGGGAAGAGGAAATGCCAGTCATTTCCTACTTACCATATTGAACTGCTGCTGCAGTTTTTCATTGGCATAGTTGATACAGAACTGTTCAAAGCTGTTGATTTCGAATGTTTCAAATCTAAAATATGCATATACTCAAAATTACTAGTGTACTGAAAAAAAGAAGATAAAATTACCCCAAAATTTTAAATTCCCTCCCTCCAGTTAAATTCATTGAATTATTTCAGGCACAAATAACACAGGTCAAGCAAGAAAACACACAAGGAAACAGCAAATTGCACTACACAGGGAGTTCAGTGATGCTTCCTCTCTAGGCAGGGATGAGGAACTCAGGGAAAGGACTGATGTTCCTGGAGAGGACATTAGTTATCTTTGTCCTCTCTCTAAGTGCCACCTTGGAGGAACCTGACGTGAAAACTCCCTTGTAACTTTCCACAATGCAACAGATAAATGAACTACCAACAGCAAAAATCTGAAATCCCACTACAAATGTCAGAGTCATGACAAAGATCTTAGATGGGGTGTCAAAACTGAACACCTACTTCCTTCAGCTGGAACAAGCAGCTGCTAAGGTTTGGGGTTTCTTTGTGTAACCATGCAGTGCTAGATGATAAAGATGCTTTGCAGTCAGATGATTATGTGAGAGTGTCGTATCTCTGACAAAAACTCACCCATAGATGTCCAACACCCCGATGAAAGAATGCTGTTTTACAGTAGCGTGGAGGGCTTTGTTCACGTGATCCACAATCCAGTTAAAGAGATTAGCATAGATATGTTTGGCAAGTGCATCTCTGGCATTGATGGCATGAAGTTTGGAAATTGGCTTGATGTAGGTTTCAGTGGCAGTGGCGAGCTTCCTATGGCAAAGCCAGTGGGCCATCTCCTCGTACTCCACACCCATGAGCTCACAGAAGGTGGTGAGGGGCTCATGCTTGGGCTAATAAAAACAGCCTCATTAGGTATTGAAACAATTCCTAATATAATACCATAGCAAACATACAATCATGCAAACAGAACTGCCTGCCTGCAGTGATCCCACAACAAACAGCAACAGCAGCTTCCTCAGCTCTTCCTCCTTCCAAACGTAGCAAGTTCCCTACCCACTCAGCACATTCCCATTGCTGAAGTGAATTAGTGAACAAGCTTCCTCAAAGGCATTTATCTTACTATACTTGTGTTCACCAAAATGCTTCACACAGGGAACCTGCAACCTTCAGAAAAATGAATCATCTGGCTTCAGACGGGATGGACTTGGTATTTTGAATTCTTACAGCTGTCTCAGGCCAAATGGACTGCAGCTCCTGAGTGAGGCTCCTGGCTGCTCTCATACAGCCACGGCAGGGAGGGATGGGCAATGAGACAAGGAACAACAAGTGTGGAAGGGCTTTGGTGCTCTGGTCTCAGCACTTAAAGTATTTTCTCAGTGAATTCTGGAGACAAACACTAAGAGATTGCAGCACCCAAATGATGTTTTCTAGCTCTCAAATTGGACTGTACAAGAGAAAAACATGAGCTTTGTTTAACTGGGTAAAATCAACCAGCAAGGCTTGCATGCTGAGGTGGGTACGTAAGATTTCTGCATAAAAACCAGCACAGTGCATTTACCACTCAGTAAGATACTGCACCTTGTGACTGACATGCAAACTGACCACTGGAAATCAAGGAGGCACACAGGTCTTTCCTCCTCAGGAGCTCCCCTCCTGACCACGCTCCCGCTGCACCTGGTGGCTCAGCAGCACAGTGACAAGCAGTGTTTTGACAAGGACAGATGGCAGAGGACTGGTACCACACGCACCCTTCAGGGTGCATCACCTTTAAATATTTCCACATCCCTGTGACTTCTTTGGGGCTTTTTCTAGTTCTTACAGCATACAGGTTCCATGCAGTTACACCTCCAAAATCCAGTTAACTGAGCAGGTTTCACTGGCTTGGAAGACAATGATAAAGTAATGATAATTATGAACACTGCACAAAAGAGTGTCACATTAGGGTTGCTCAAGCTGACATTAAACAAAGTGATTCACTGCCAGAGCAGCATTTGGAGGCCTTTGCTGAGCACCCTGCAGCACCACTGCTCCATCCCCACACCAGTGCCTCCCAGCAGGGCAGTGTGCATGGCACAGAGCTCTGTGGGGACACAGCCACTGCCAGAGAACAGCACAGCCCAGGTAACAATGCCACTGAGCAGAAATTCCCCACTGCCTGCCAGGTGCTGTCAGGCCAGGACAGGGCTGCACAGGAACCTGCAGCTTTTCACCAGCTCAGCCAGTGGGATTCCTGCTCTGGAGATACTCACTACAACACAGGCAAGCTCCTCACGTCCTGGGGCTCATCAGCTTTCTGCCTGTGATCGTTAAATGAGCTTTCTTTGCTGTGAAAACCTCTGTAAGACACAGCAAAGAGCCAGACTATTGCTGTGGTTTCAAAGCAGCTGTCAGAGCCCAGGGCAGGAACACCAAGCAGCTCTGGCCCCATGAAGGACCTTGTTGTCTCAGCTCCAGAAACTGCCTCTGCAGATGCTTGGGAAAGGGACTGGCAGTGACACACGAAAGAATCTCTGCAAGTGTTGCTACTATTGCAAGAGAAAGAAATAAGAAAGCTGTGCAGGCCAGCAGTGGGCATTCAAGGAGAGGCAAAAGGAGGAACTGGTCACTGAATCCAAACAAGAGACCAGCCAGATCTGGTTTGTTTCTCATCTCCAGAACACGGACTGGGGTAAGAAGCCCTGGCCCCCACCCATGAGGAGGTTTTTCAGGTCAGACTATGCAGTCCTTGTTGCTGATCTCCAGGGCAAAAAAGAACTGATAAAACCATGACACTCAGATGAGTCACACAAATCATATCTGTATATCCTATGCTCATGTCTACACATCCCAGAGGACTCTGCAAAGCATTTACTTTCAAATTATTTAGGACATTTTAGAATTTAACGTCAAAAAACTCCCATCTGGCAAAGCATTTACTGTGTGCAGGGAAGATATTAATGTTGGAATATAAAGATCTAGACACCTGCTCAGGACTTCAAAGCTAGTTTGCCTTCTAGACTTTTCCAGGACAGATCAATTACAGTTATAATTGCAAACCAATGTTGTAACACAGAGAGTACAGTCTAAAGCCTCTAAACTGAGAGGAGTTGAATCCATCTGCAAAAAACTGTGAAAATGTTAGCAAATGGGAAATAAACACATTTCCATTTCACCCTTTTTCAGAAGAGGTCCCTGCAAACAAGCAGAAGGCAGACCTGCCAGAGTGCAAACCCTGCCCTTCAGCTCATCTGCTACTCACAGGAACAGTGCAGCTGTCAGAATCCCGAGATGCAAACTCCACGTTGCCCAAGTGAAGGATGCCAGCAAGGATTCGAAAAATTCCCATCTGGTAGGAATCACTAATGCCTGAAAAAGGACGAATAAAATGTTTTCAATGGAGAGAGCTGCAGTTGATGAAAAAATTTATTAAGGAGAGAAAAACAGCGACTGCTGTGTGTGACTTTGACATCTGACAGTACTAATTGGCTCCACTTCTATCAAAAACATTTTACAGCCAGATGAAAAAAAAATCCATTAAAATGAATCATTTAATTTGCTGTTTCAAAGTGCTTTGTCAGTGACCTCCAGCACTGTGTATGTTACACCAAGGGAATCCACCATTTATGTTCACACAATGTGTGCTCCTTTTAGGTCTATAATTCTACTACAATTTAAATACCTTCTTCATGCAGTACAAGCATCTCAGTCCCAAAGTTATCAAACTCTCCTTGGTTTTAACCACAACAGAGTAGGAAAAAAATACACACAAATAATATAGAAAACAGTTGCTAGTATATCAGATTTGGGATAAGACTGTGTTTTACCAATTACCTAGCAAAGTGCAGGCCTGCCTGGTGTTCACCATCTCCTTAGCATCATCAACACCATCAATCACAGGGCTCCCACCTTGCTTTGTATAGTGAAAGGAATTTGCACTCCCTGTAATAACAAAAAATACATATTTTAGACACATTAATGCAGAAATTCACAGCACATCTGTAAAGCTGTGTCATGATTAAGTTGCTCTTGGCAGAATCCATGATTTGACATAAGTGTATTTTTGCCTTCTGGCTCACTTTCCTAGAGGATGTTTTTCAAGATTTAAGCAAGTATTCTCTAAGCTCCGTGGTTCCCACAGTAGGTCCCCCAGCACATTCTCTGCCTACCCTCAGTTCAGAGTTCCACACCTGTGGAATAAAGCCTCTGGAAGCAGTTGCTCTCCAAGCCTGAGCCAACAGCCAAGCAGCAGGTGCAGAGTTACCAGCAGCAGCCCTTTGGAATTATGTGACAGACATCACTGAGCTATTCCTGCACCAGGATATTGCATTCTGCCCATTTTCTTCTCTTTTCTAATGTGTGATCCACCCAGGCTGAGAAGCTCCACAGCACCCTGGGGACAGCTCTGGGCTCCCCTGGCAGAGCAGCAGCTCCCCTGTGTCAACTCCTGTGGTTTCAGTGGCCACGCTTCCAGCTGCACTAACAGACTCCCTTTCTTCTGATCAGCTGAGCTTCCAAGGATGCTGAAAGAGAAGTCTGCTAAATGGCTTCTTCAGTTATAATTAAATCAGCTCCTTTCTTTCCTGTGTGAGCAGATGTGAATCCTAAATGTGCCAGGATGGTGCAGAAGAGCAGAGCAACGCTGTAAAACCAGAATGGTATTTCAGAAACCAGCACAGGCTGTGCAGTTTTCCTACTATGAAACTGACTTTTAAAAACATACAGGAAGCACTGAAATTTGTACTGAATTTTTAAAATGATGAGGTGATTGTCTATCCTAAGGTCATCGTCATGCCTTTCTTTTACAAAGCACCAACTCCTGTCAAATGAGAAACCTTTCTTCTATCAACAATTTAATCTGAAAAAAGAAAAAATTCCCTTATCTGCTTTTTGATCACCAGGTTAGCAGAGATTGTAAAGTAATAGTTGTTAACAGCCCAAGTAAAAGTATGCAGATCAAAATAAGCTTTTCAGATGCTTCTACCAGAAAGGGTAAAATTCTCTAGTGGCTGGAACAATAGAAAAAAGGTTTTAAAGAACTAAGAGAAGAGAATTTCACCCTCCAGGACATAGTAAGTCCTATTGATTGCAACTGCAGTGTATTAGAGTCTGCTGAATAAACAAACCTGTTACTTTTATCAGAAACAGCAAAGTCCGAGGTCTATCATTTTAGTTATTTTCAATACATTTCAGTATTTGAAGGTTTAAAAGTTTAGAATTTAAAGGGCAGCAATTCTCCATGCGCCTCTATGGCTCGAAAAGCTCAGAGATGCTGCTTTGTCCCTACAATCACACAACACAAGGAATGTCAATGTCGTACCTAATCGCAGGGTTTTAAACTCGGGCAATGCTGCAGAGGCACAAAGCTGGTAAAAGATGTGGTAATTTCTCTCCTCTTCTGCCTTTAAAAAGAAAGGAATTTGTTATTTTTCACCACCCTACAAGTGGCAGAAACAACCATGAGCAGAAATGAATTACTATGTATAATGCTTTCTCTAGCAATAGATGAAGAGCACAGAAACCACACGGAAAAAAGGAAGATAAATCAGCATCTATCTTTTCCTTCTTGGTTAATTTAATGCATTTTCAACAGCAAGAGGCATGCAGACATTTTCATTTAAAAAAAAAGTATGATTTCGCTTTTCAGAACTGTAGATTACTGTTAAATATAGATCAGGATTCTGTGAGTGGGCGAAATGATCACACCCAAACGTTTTTCATTTTCCAAAAATAACTAATACCATTTGCCTCAGCATTTATAGTAAGCTGGTAAAGGGAATATCTTCCTTGCCAAGGCAAAGCCTGAATTTTAAAATGAAGGACAAACACAGCTCAGAAGGCTATGACTCATGACCAACACCGTAATTCTGAACTTAAGGACTCTAAATTCCATACCTTCAAACCAAAAAGAAATGAAAAATACTCTCTTCCAGCTTAACCATGTGCAGTAACTCTCTCTTACTTTTAAAACATACAACAGCATTTCATGTAACATCCCCACACGGTACAAACTAATTATTATTTTTATATCTTTAGGCAGCCAGTCAAGGATAAGTCCATTTTTACTGAGCTCTAGAATATCAGGTAGGCAAAGATGGAGAGGAAGGGTGGAACACAGTGGATTGGCACAAGTGTGACATAACAAAATGAAGAGATCCCACCAGTATTACCTGAAACACCACTCTTGACTTTTCCAAGAGGTAAGTTCTCATGTTAGCACCAATGATTCGATACCTCTTATCAAAACCAATTTCAATGTATTTACCAAAGCGACTGCTGTTGTCATTCCTGGTAGTTTTGGCATTTCCAATAGACTGAAAAAAGGGAGTATTGTAAAGGTTAAACGGCTTGTAGAAATTATCACATCTTTTTAATCATCTACATGGCTCATAAACACTTAACAACATTAATCTTGTCCTGGTTTAAAAATAATCAAGAATTTAATGAAGAACGATCTCTGCCTGGTCAACAAGTTACATCAAAACATAGTTATTTCATTAAGGTAGGACTGGGAGCTGATATTCCTAGCAGTTATTTCACTTCCAGATAGTTTAATCTTACAGCTAAAAATCCTTTAACTGTTCTCTGAAGTCTCTCAAAAGGAAATAAAGAGTCTAACAGAAAGCTCACATACACACGGATTTCTTCCAAGGACTTATTAAAACTGTAAGAATTATTTCACCTGGATATATTCGTGTATGTAGGTGTACAGATAAAAGTATAGTACTTGCAACCTCTCAAAGTCTACCTACCATAAAGCCACAGCCCACTCAGTTCTGCCTGGCTAACAGTTTATTATTACTACTGCTCTCTAATCACCACATGTCCAAACCATTTCTGCAAACACATAATTTAAAAATATTTACGGTGTGCCCAAGCATAATCTAAAAATTAACATGCACAGACCTGTGTCATTTGCCTGAACTGAAGCCCTTCCACAGCAGCTTGGTTACTGACCCAGAGACAGCCCTCGAAGTTCAGCACGAGGCAGGGCAGCTTTCTCACATTAATTCAATACAGCTCCACACATAACCAACAATATTTCATGCATTTCCTCTGTATTTCATGTCCCGGGATGCCCAGGGCAAATCACACCTGTGGATCCCAGCTGGTGCAATTCTGCCTCACCTCATCAGCACCAGGGCTCACCCCACAGCAGCTACCAGCTGGATCACAATTCAAGGCATGCAAATCACAACATGCTGAACTCCAAAGAAAAGCATTTTCTCTTCTCAATTGGACCATGTTTTAGACATCATACAGCAATTCACCTTCCAAAACATTCCTAAAGGTATCTGTGTATCAGAAGGACCAGCATTTGGAGTAACTGGGATGCAGCACACTGCCCCTCCTCACAAGGCACTGGGTGTGCCACTGAGCCCCAAGAGCACCCCTGTGTCTGTGTCCCACTTTCCCAGACCACGCAGCCATCCACGGGAACTGCAGACTGAAATCAGCTTGAGAGAAACAAATGAGAGCAAGCAGTGCTGCTGAGGATCCCAAATCTGCAAGCAAAAGGCCAGTGAACGGGTCAGTGCCAGCTGGTACAGCCTGGAAAGTGGGATTAGGCTGTGAGAAACCCCACGAGAGCAGCAGCAGCAGCAGCAGCACACCCGACACAGCAGATGTCCAAGTGGGCATCAGATGGACAGCTGCTGTAAAGGATCTAGGGACAAACTGCAGCTCTGCAGCTCTAAGAAACATCAAATTCCTTCCAACTGAATTTAATTGCACTCTTCTGTTTTAAAATTGTTGCTACTGTGATGCACTTTGCTGGTGGTGGTAGCAATATAATACTACGATATTTCAGAAACCAATTATTCCTTTGGAAGGTATTACTGATAAAAACAGAAAGTCTTTGGGATTATAAGATTGCTTGCCAGAGCACACACAAAGCTGTACTATTTGCATAGCTGCAGAGGGTAACGAAGAATCAGAGACAGGAAACAACACGTAAAGATGTGGTTTAAGATTTATCGATTTCTACATTTGCAATAAAACAACTGTATATAGTTATTGACTACAAACGTAGTCACCTAAATACTTGCTAGAAATGTACAGTGATCTCTTGACATTACTGGGTATTTAGCAGGCTAAGACAATGTCATGGTAGCTCATAAAATACTGATGTTTAGGTTGTCCAAATAGAAATTTAAAAATAAAATGACCTTTTGCTTCTGAGATTCCACAGTCAGCTTAGCAAGTGAGGAGTTTCTTGTTTCTAAAATGAACTACTCATTTTCTTCCTAAAATATATGGGTTAATTTGTGTTTCTACTGATCTATCAACTGAAGGATTCAAAACATTAATTATGCTATCAAAAGAGTGTCTCAACATCAATTTTTACAACACTCAGTCTAAAGCTAATTTAAAGTTCAAGTGTTGGGAGTTAAAAGGATAACTTTCATCCAAGTATAATGATCTTCAAAGCAACTGAAATATATATTTAGATACACCCATGTTCACAGAATTGTTATCCCTAGAAAATAAAAATAAAGCACCACCATTGATTTATAGCCAATGAAAAAAGGTCTAGATGGGAAGCCCTTTTAGTCCTCAATTTAAACTTCCTTGCTTTTGAAAATTAATTCAGATAATCAGTGGTGATGTGATGGCCACTGACTGGGAGGTGGGGCCCAAGGACTGAGAGCAGGATGTTTGCTTTAGGCTTTTAAAAGTGTTTTTAAAAGAAGTGTTGCAGGGAAAGCCACAGAGTTTGTGTTTCATCCAGCAACCAGCCAGCCCCAGAGGTGTGCTCTGAGCCTCTGAGCAGAGCTCTCACTGCCCTGGGACAGGCTCAGCCCCACGCATGGCTCTGCTCCCTGGCTTCCTCCCATGGCTGGACACTGGGATGAGTCACTGCCAGCACAGCACAGCTCCTTTTATCCCACAAAAGAACTTCCCAAACACCACACGGCACCACAAACCAGGCACAGTTACCTTGTGACAGACACACACAACTGTGATTGGTGTCAAAGCTATAGTTTGAGTACCATGAACTCCTCATGCCAGGAGGAAAGGAGGAATAAAACAGAGTTCATTTTTTAAATACCTGAGAAAAAAAACAATGGCAGCATTTTGCATTTCACATTTCACTGCGTGCACTCTATTTACTCATGCACTCATATTACTCATTTACTCTATTTACTCATGATCTTTCACACGACTGCAGAGAGATGAGCACCATCTACCAAGGCATCAGTGGTCCTAAAGCACTTTCCAAGGCTGTTCACAGGCATGAGCATGTGAGTGCCTACGGACAGAGCTTCTTCTCTCGAGAAATTCCCCCAAGACTTTCGCTCTAAGGAACCATCTCTCAACACAGTGCCCCAGCTTCAGCCACAGCTTGGATATACACATGTAGGCAAAGGCATGAGAAATGATTCAGGCAAGTCTAAGAAATCTTTTCTGCTTGGCTGTGACATCAGAGAATGAGTGTCTCCTGAGCTTCCCAGAGAACAGAGACCCTGAAGCAGGAGGAATTGTACCTGTCCTCTCAAAGTCTGTTGCCAGCACCTGTGGTCCCAAGCCAGTGGCTTTGGTACTTGATTACAGATAGTTACAACCATTTCCAGAACTGAAATGTGAGTCTGAGCTAATTAGAGCAAAATTATGTCTTCTGGTGTTGTTCTCCTCTGAAAGAAACTGTGTGCATCCCATGTAACTTTGTTTTCTCAGTCTCTCTTTTCTAATTGTATTTCCTAAAATTTAACATTTGCTTTACTTCCTTTCAGAGTACAATCTACTGGTCCCCACTGAGTGATGAACATATTTAGTGGCTAAGACTGAAAGTTTTATCCGCTTTGGAATTTTACACACAAAACCAGTCTTCTCCAACTGCATTTGGCCAGCGGTCTGGGAACTACCAGTTACAAAGCTGAAGAGACTTAAAGCAGTATTCATATAAAAATTACTTTGTGATGTGAAACACATGAACAATATTGAAACATTACCTCCCATCTTCTCTCAGTCTTTCATAAATGTTACAAAAATGACACCTAAAGCACCTCCTTGTAAATGGATTAAACACAGAATTTTAATATATATTTATAAATGTTTTTAAAAAGTATGGATTGCTCTCTATTGAATGCTTATGTTTGCCCCAGAGTAGTAAGTGCAGCTGGGGGTTGGTGCAGCAGCTCTCTTACCTCCATGATGGGGTTGGAGGCCAGGACTTTCTCCTCAACATTGGCTTCGCTGGCAGATCCACTGACGGTGGCGAAGTACCTCATGGCATACTTAGCAGAGACAGTCTTTCCAGCTCCAGATTCCCCACTGACAATGATTGACTGATTCCTCTCATCTCTGAAACACAAACACGAGTCAGTTCCCAGCTGTTTTCTCTCACTTCTTGCATCCCCAGCTCAGCAAATGTCAGCAGTGCAGCAGAAGGTAAGTGCAGGTGGCACTCGGTGACCAAGCTGCCTGCCAGCAGGATGCTCCTCCAGGGTGGACACTGCTCTGACAGCCCAGCAGAGCTGCCTCAGAGAGCCTGGCTATGGCCAAGATCTGTCGCTGCTGTTCTCTACCTGCTGCTGCACGACTTCTATCCAGAGTTCGTGGTGCAGTGCCCCACTAAATCATCAGTGCTCATTAGTGAGGATCGTGAATGCCATCTTACAGATAGAGAAATCAACAGCACAGTCAGCCACAGAAACCTTTCATCCCTCTGGTCTAATCACCAGCTTATCCCAGAATTGTTCTGAATCTGAAAAATTCAAGCATGGCTGTTCAGGACACAGACAGCAGCTCTGGAGTGAAGACAGTCCCTTTGCTGTGAAACAATTTCTTCTCTTGTAAAAAAGAATGATTTCCATTTGCTCCTAAAACAATTTTCTCTCAACTCAAAAGAGGGCTCAGTGCATAAACCCAACTATATCAGTAAACACCACACTACAAAATAACACAGAAATTAACATTTAGAGAGCCTGAAACTTTTAAAATAAAGACCATATGTGCTTTATAAAGCTTTTACATTTCAAAGCAAATGAAGTTAAAATGAAAGATATTTCAAAGTATTCCTATGAGCTGGGTGAGCTTAATCCCATCTTACACACTTAAATGAAGAGGCGAAAGGAGGAATAAAACTTTCCCCCAGAGCTTTACAGAGCTGGGGCTGGAACACAGAGAGCATGGCCAAGGCACAGAGCAGGCTGTCCTTACAGCACAGGACCTGTGAATGTCACCTGAGGCACCTCCAGGTCCAGGCAGCACAGTGACAGCAGGAAATGCTGTGCAGGGAAACCAGACCCGTGCATGGAAAAACCACCTGTGGTTCCTGTCACCTAAAGGCCCAGCAGAAAATCTGGAGTTCTGTTTCTGGGATGGTAAAAAAAAAACCCTGCTGGTGAAATAATGAAGTTATTTATCAGACATGTATAAATTAGACGTGTTCCTTTTCTGTGTTAAATATAGGAGGCCTGTCCACCATCGTCAGAATCGGTGATTTTGTCTCAGATTTGTGTTTCAGGTGATGTGTCATGCTTACGAGTCCCTGGGTACCCCAACATCCCACCAGCCCCAAATGGAAGCTGAGGGGTGGTGTGTCCATGTCCCTCAGCACAGCCTCTAACACACCACAGCCCCCAGAGGTGAGAGCCCCTTCTCCTCCTGCTCCCTGCCTCTCTCCCAGGATGATATCAACACTCGTGATAACCCCAGAGGTACCTGAGACACCTCGAGTGCCTGGCCAGGCCTTCCCACCTGGCAGAAGAATGGTGAGCAGCTCCATCCCCACCCTGGAGTTAAACACCATTCTCATCAAATCAATTTGATCTCCCACTGGGGTTTACTGGGAGCCTCCACTGCTGTTCTCAAGCTGCTGCCTATCTTCAAAAACAATGCCAAGCCCTCAGATAAGAGCCCAGCTCCAGCACCCACTTTGTGCTGCACAAAGCCACAGCCTGAAGGAGCCTCTGGTTCCATCACCCATCCCTGGGAGAGCCAAGGTGGCATTTGTCTAACCAAATCAAGGTACCGGTTGAAGCAGATTTTCCACATTTTGGTAAAAAGAAATTACTTGAAATGACCGAGTGCTGCTTTAAATTTAATAGCAAACTGTTAAGAAGATCAAAGCAACCTAATTTTATGTTCTCAACTTCCATGTAACACATGCAATAGGTGTGAAAGACTACAGCACAGTTCTCACACTCAGCCACACCAAGCTGTCAGTCTCAGTGGGAAAGCAGAACTGTTCAGGCTGATAACCCGGGTTTATGCAGCCCAGGTCACACAAACCCCACTGCCAGAGGTGCCAGCCCTGGCCACAAGTCTCATCTCACCCTCAGTGAAACCTCGTGACCATCAAGGCTTTGTGCAGGATCTCCAGGGAGGTCTTTGTGCCTCGGATGGATGGCTTGTGGTAGCAATGAAGATTTCTAGCTGGAAAATGAAGAAACACTCTTGTTTTTTCCCCACTCGCCCTCGCAGAGTGCGCTCATGGCAGACAGAGGTGTGTGGGAGAGAGCCCGGGGCTCAGGAAGCTGCGGGAGTTCCATGGATCCTCCTGCTCAAAGAGAGCAGCAGCAGGATGCAGGAGAAATCCAAGCAAATGCCTCAGATCCAGGCTTAAATGGGACAACCAGTAACAATTTCCCTCTCCCACAGACAGTTCCTGCAGTGTGTCAAAACCAACCATTTCTTCCAAGGACTGGCACCACTCTTTTTTTCTCCTGTGCTCTTTAAAAACAGAAAAAAGAAAACCCATGCCATATTAAAATATGAAATTTCTGGTCTGATTTCAGGGGCTGCCTAACACAGGAGACAGGCAACAACATAACAAGCTTTTCATTTGCAGCTCACCAGCAGTTTCATGTATTAAATACCATTAAATATATGGAGACTGGGGAAGCTCAAGTCTATGAAATGGATCCTCTGATAGTTAAGCATTTTTGTTCCTGAAGTGCAAAAGGCTTTCAGAAAACCAAGGAATGCAAACTCATTCAGACTTCTGACAAAACAGACTTCTGACAAAACTGTCAATAAAAACGAGCTCTTTTGCCAGGAAAGGCACATGGAAATAAAGGTGTCTCATTCTGTCACATCCCTGAAGGACACGTGTGGGAGCGTGGAAAATGCACACTGCTTGTGCAGTCCTTAGTCTCTTCTCAGGGGCTCCACTTTTACAAAGACAGCAATGAAAAAGTGAGGTTGAAATACTTTCTCCTTAAGAATACTGTTGCTAATTAGCCAGAGTTTCTTTCCCCCATGTCATAAGACATGAAGCCATCCTCTTCTCCTCAGCACAGGCTCATGTGCCCAGGAGTAAGGGATGCATTACTCAATTCCACAAGCACACACACACAGAGGCATTGCACACGCTGGCCTGGAGAAGAGAGGGTTTGCTCTGTGCGAGCTGAAAGCACTGCTGCTGTCCCTTCTGCAGTGGCTTTCTGTGTGTGCAGCAGCCACAGCCCCCGTGACAAACAAAGGGCTCCCTCAGTGCCTGCAGCAGCAGCCTCTTGCCAGAGCTCCATCCACACTCAGGGCAGCTCTTGTCTTCAGCAGTGCATTAATCCATTGTTCTGCTTTAACACACTGCAGCAGCCATCCTCCAGCTTATTATTCTTTGTGCTTTCTGGCAGAGAGGAAGGAAAACACCACGAAAGGCCCGAGATGGTGATGCCTTAGGTTTTAACTTTTATATTTTCAAATTCTGTACTGCTCAGAGTGTAACTCTGAAGTTCCTTGTAGCCTGTAATTCCTGCTCTCTCGTACTGGGCAGACAGAACAAAGCCTCTCCAGGCTTTGCCTTCAAGGACAGCCAGGCTGTTTTTAGGCCCAAAATGTGGAAACCAAAGATTCTAAGGGGGGCAAGCTGAGGGGAGTTACATCGTTAAACTGGGGCTTTAATTGGAGAATTAACCCTGATATGCAAATGATCCAAACCTATAAAAGTGTGAAGAACTCGTGACCTGGGGTCCATCTTGGGGTCCAATTTTTGGAAGCAGCCTCTGGCTCCCCCAGGGTGTACCTTGAAGGCCCTTCAAATAAATACCTGTCTTTATTCCCTTACTCTTGTCTAGTCTCTGTTTCTAGGTGGCTGCAGGAGGCATCACTGGCACTGGGGTTTGAAGCAGAAAGGGCAGTGTGACACGAACCCAAACGGAGCAGGGGACGAGCTCCTGCTGCCACAGCCCCAGGGAAGACCTGGGACATCCCACCACACACAGCAAGGGGTTTGGTCTTGGAGGAGGCTGCATGCTCCTGCCAGGCAGCTGTGCCAGCTCAGCACAAAGATCTGTAATGATAGAAAACTTTAAAGAACTCAAACCACCACATTTAAAAGAAAAACAACAAGTAAAGCAGCATCAAAGCACCCTGGATGATGTGTGAAATGGTAGTGAGAATTATTTTTAATCATCTGGTATAAGCAGTGGTCTGAAGTACAGCCTCTGTTTATGTCAAATGAAATTTTCATAATCAGGCTGCATTAAGAACCAACCAAAATTTAAAAGACCAAAACAAAACAAAGGAAAAACTCCCCAGAAAACAAAAGTGACACCACCCAAGTTCATTCTCAGAGATATAATTCACCTTTAGAGTTATTTTTAGTTAAAGCATTAGCCCCTGACCTCTGACCTGACATTTTGAGCACTTAACATGTCACCAGTCAGAAAAAAATAGCTATAATTAAAACTTTCAGCCAATGAAACACGTAAGTAGGGCAACAGCTTTGTGTGACACCACTTTGCAGCCAGATGCCTCATTTTATGCAATACTTCATCTTCTTGCAGTTTTTTCTCTGCATAAAACACGTAAGTAGATGATTTTAAAATTAAGATTACTTCTGAATAGAGGGAACATTTTAATTCTGCTTTTGCAAACAGAAATGAGGAAAAGCAATGTGGGAGATGAGGGGTGGGGAGTCCTCTTTGCCCCAAAGGCAGACAGAAATCAGATCCTAGCACACAGAACTACATCACAGTGATGCAATATCCAGCCAAATTACCTTCAAAAGATAAGACTGAAACTGGGAGCAGTTCACCCCTCATGGAAACACCACGTTATGTTCAGGCATCAGCCAGGACCACAGTGAGCTTCTGCTGTTTCTGAACAGTGCAGAAGAATAAAGGAATGACAAAACTACACTAAAACTGCCATTTTAAGATGACAGGCCCAGACACTTCACAAGCTGAAATGTGAAATGATAGCTTGAGATTGCTTGCAGCAGCAGAGGATTTGGTTCAGAAATCTTCTTTATAAATTCTCTCAGGCCTATACTTTGGGAATCGTGTGAGGGTAACAGCAATTCCTTGATAAAGAAAAGAATGAGGACACACTATGGAATACTCAACTGATAGTTTAAAGTAGTGGTTCTCTATCACAAAAAATAATGCAGAACCAGATTTCTGCATAGCCTGGTAACTTTTAAATATAATTTTACTTTAGCTACATAATTTTGTTGACAGGCAATATGTTTAAGAAGAAATTCACTGTCAGAGTGCCAAAATTGAAAAGATGTAGCCTCACCTAGCTCCTGGAAGCTTGAGATTACAGCCTACACAGCAACAGGGGCTCCTTATGCTTTGAATAAATATTGCAAAATTTAACACTGAAGACAGTTTCTGCTCAGAGAAGGTTCAGCATTGAGGAAAGCAGAGTGTCTTGAGATACCTTACACACAGAGCAGGGTTTTGCAGATCATCAATGAAATGACAGCACACAAGAAACCAGCAAGTGGTTTTAAACGCAGCACCTTGCTCTCAAGAGGTGAAAAAATCCTTTGCTGAGGATGTGCATGTATCTTAATGCAATGCTTTTAACAGCACTGGCTACTTTAAATGTTGTATTTCATTGAAATGTGCAGCACGTGCTTTCAGAAGAGCTCGGGGTGGAGGAACTGCTGCTCTCATGAGGCCACAGCTGTCACACACTGGGAGCAGGAGCAACACTGGCACTGGGCACCTCCAGTTTGTACAGAGTACAGCAACAACACTAATCACTGACAGCTGTCATTATCCAGCTTTTAACGACTTCAGCTGACCAACGCAAAAATTGAGGCAAAAAAAAGGAAAACCAGCGCAGGAAATGAAACATTAAAGTTGCTAATACTAAAGGCAGAGTTGGCAATTTTCAAACAATTTTTATTCAAGATCACTGCACCCACTTAAGCTGCTTCCCACAAAAACCAAAACAGCTTAGTGCATCAAAGCCATCACTTCCAGAGCAAACTGTCCAAACAGACCAGGATAATCAAGACATATAGAGTGAAAAAATCCTTACAGATATCTTTGTTTACCTTCTTCCTCTGTACCAAATGAAAATCCCTCTCTGAAACAGGAGCACTAAAAGTTAAAAACCTCTCTATCAATAAGCATTTCAGAGAGGATTAAAGAAGCCCAAAGCTATTTGATTTAATCATCAAAGCACAACACTTTTTTTGTGCTTTTTTTCCTTCCTACAACTGATGCATCGGATGTATCACTTGATCTTGGCTTTCAGACTCATGACTCCCCAGCAAATAATGTCAAATAAATGTATATAAGCACAGCCCCCACACAAACATCAACTTGGGAAAACAAGCAAAAGGAATACAGAATTACTGACAACAAAAGGAATACAGAAATTATTGACATCAACCTCAATATTCCTATCAATCCATTCATACCCAAGCTCCCAGCATCTCTCCCTGATAAAATTGTATCATTAACAGCTGATCTGAAAAGACTCTGAGATGCACTTTGAAATGCTTGCCTGTGATGAACTACTTCAAAGTTGAATTGTCTCCATGTCACAACACAGATGAGATTGGCAGAAAAGATCACAGTGCAATAACCTTAATACATAATGAAGAAAGCAAATAACAGGGCAATTTGATGAGAAGAACATTAGTACTTACTTTGCCTTTGATCCTTAATTGTGTATGTTTGTTAACCTTGAGGACACTGCCAAGGTGCTGATGTTTGTAAGGAAGCTTCTTGTCAGGGTGGTTTGAAGGCCACCACCACCTCCAGGACATCTTCCCTCCTCACTGCCTCAGTGCTAAAAGCTTAATTAAATCTCCAAGCCTTTTTTTTTTTTTTCCTCTTTGCTATTGTTCTTCCTTCTTGTGGAGTTGCTACTGCTTTATTCTTTTCTTTTGGAATAACAGGTTTAGGTTATGGGTAAGGGCATCAACCCCACTGCATATGACCATTTCACTTCTGTTTAACTCAAAACAGCACAAACTGCTGCTAAGGGCCTGATCCTGTGATCTTCAAGCATTAAAATCTCCCACTGCTTCAATGCAAATACACAATAAACAGCTTTTATTTAAATCTAGCAGTGAAAGTTTGGTCTTCTTTATCTCCCTACAGTTCTGCTGCAGTTCTGTGGTGATAAGACAGACCTGCAAGCCTGAAATTGCTTTACATTTTCAAAGCAGTGAATTTTCAATGCTCAAAGTACCTGACAAGCTCCCAGGGAAGGACCCAGTGACTGAGGGAACATCTGGGATGGATGCTGTTCTCAGCACACAGTAACCATCCCTAACATTGATGTGTGTCACACCCAGCAGAGACAGAACAGGAACTCAGTGCTTTGCCATCCTACAGCTGAACTATGGCAGCACAAAACCCAACCCAAGAAAATAACTTAAAAACTAATGACCTAGCTGAAAGGTCAGGCAGGAGTCATTCTGAAATGCTGGCAGGTTTGAAATCTTGCTGTACTTTCATCAGCTGCAGCTTCTCTGAGAGCCGTAAGATTAACTAAGGACCAAGGAAAACTTAGTTTAAACCATATTTCACGTTTTACACCTTAAAGCAGATTTCCAAATCTCTCAAGGATACACGTACATATATGCAGCTGACATGATTTAGTGTCTCCAGCAATACAAACACAACTCTGACCTAAGTAAACATCCTATTTTTGCAGTCAATCTCTCAGCATCCCCATTGCATATCTGTGACAGCATATGACCAAAATAACCTGCAGTATCTACAGTCAGAACATTCACACATCTTTGAATCTGACAGCATGACTAAAAAAGTCTGTTTAATAATGATCATTCCCCCCCCATGAGGCACTGGTAACAAAGCCAAAATAAATGACGTTTACACAATGCACTTAAAATAAGTCAGTGTGAAAGTGTTAACTATCACTGTAACAGCTTTATTGATGTTCCCAAACAACTCAGAAGTACTGCTGTTATAGGAACCACAGAATCAAAGATCAGAAAAATACATCCAATACTCCACACATTCCCAACAGCTCATTCAGCCCTGGAATAATTACCCACAGAAAAGATTTTGAACTCCTTTCTTGTGAAACCCAAATTTCATCAGGTATCAATACAAAGCCAAGAGCTCTCTGTAGTATTGAATGTTTTGTGAGCTTCACAGAAAGCAGCTCGATTAACTCATTAAGAAATTTAGGAAGGGTGTTCCCAGCTGCAGGTGGGCAACCCCAGCAGGCTAAAGGAGCTCTGTCTCCAAGGGACTGGCATCTTCCAAGGCAGGGAAGAGGATGCACAGCTGACAAATGCAGCCAGAAGAGTAAAGCACCAGAAAGACAAAGCCAGGGTATAAGATGAATAAGGTTTTGCACAACTCATCTGAAGGTTCACTAAATAGGTCTGATTTCAATAAACGTTGAAATAAATAGTGTTTCCTAAAATTACCACTGACTGTAAACTTGAAATCAAAACATAGCCATGTTTCTTTCCCAGGACAGTCTTCTCTTTTCAGCACAAAATGTGGTTTCGGAGTGATACAAGGATTTGGCTTTTTTCTGCAGCCCATACTCCCCTCAAGACCTGCCCTCCCAGTCCCCTGCCACAGTAGGTCCCAGGTTCATTTTTTGGGCAGCTGTGCTCCACTTTTCTGTGATGCTCTCACTGCTACAGTTGTTTTTCTAGAAGACCAAAATTGCTTCTCCGCTTATCCTAAAATAAAAGGCAGCTGTAAAACCCACCAGTGCTGGGGGGTTTAACACGAGTCAGTGCAATATATTTAGCTTCACCTCTGCCTAAGGGCAGCGTTGTGTGGCAGCAAACGAGGCTGTGCATGCTCAGCTGCACTCCTCCTCCAGAGCAAAGGCCTTTGAAACTCAGCCCAGGGCATGCAGCATCTGCTAGAGGCCATTATAAAACCTGGCAACTCTACAAACCCAGGTTTTGCTTTTCAAACAGAAGTAATTTAACTGTTCAATAAATAAATAAATAAACAAACAAGAATTCATTCAGCAGTTTTCTAATGCTCTCGGACTGATGGAAAGCAGCAGCAGCCAGCTCCGGGCTGCCTCCCCAGCACCTCTCACACTGAGGGCAGGAGGCAACATCTTGCCCTTCATCACCCTTCTCAATAAACTATTTCAATCACAAAGTTCTTCACAGCCTTAAATACATTCTGTTATCCCTTGTTTCTGGATTTTGGCTAGTGACCTCCTTAAAATGGGGAAGTTCCCCTGTTTTCTCCTCTTATTTCCCAAGTTGTTCCAAGCCTACACAGCCCAAGCACACCCTCACCATTCTCCCTGCAGCTGCTGGGCTGCTCTCTCTGGGAGAGAGGAGAGCTCTCTCCACCTTCCCTGGAGAAGCCTTCCCCACAACCAGGCAGATCTCTAAGTGCTCTGCCTTCCCCCCTACTGCCCTTACCATTTATTTCCCAAGTTTTCCTCGTGCAGTGCTGTCTGACAGCAGGCACAGCCCCTCTCTCCTGCAGAACCACGGCACTGCAGCGTTCCCAGTGCCAAAGCCTCCAACTTCACTTGTACTGGCACATCCCAAAAGGTGCGGCCTGACACGGATAATTTATTTTTTCCACCCTCAAAGGGCTGGTGTGTGGATTAACAAGGCAACATCTGTAAAACACCCAAAGTGCTACGTAAACACCAGGGATGATTATCTGATTATCAGAGACTGAAGTGCCCTGAACCATTCTGTAGGGATGTGATGAGCAAATAGGAACAGAAAAGAAAAGAAAAAATGAGTTACAAAGTGCTTTGCCCCGGAAGCAAGCACAGAACAGCAGCCACATTTCTGTGTCTGTTCCACCTTCACGCCCTGTATCCATGGGTTTATTTTGACTATCTGGATCTAACATGCTCTGGCCTGACACATCCCAGTCTTCCCAGATGCCACACATTAACAATTCAGAGAATTCTTCAGCTGCAGCCTTGAGTCACAACAATTGCTCCTGACTAAGCAGTAAATTAATTCTTCATAAAAGCATTCACTTTTAACAAGCATGAAACATCAGCCCAATAAACCATGTTCTTTAATCTCATTGCTAAATATATTTCCAGTTTAACTTGTTTTTTTTAAAGCCTAGCAGCATTTCTCACTGATATCTTTAGCTGCTGGAGAAAAGAGGATGCTCTGAGCACAGGGCCAGGGACAGGAAGCTCTGGGCTGATCCAGGCATGGCCACAGCACACCACCTCTGCCTTGTGTCCTATGCAAGCAGAAATTGAGACACCAGCATTAGAGGAGACAGGCTTTGGCTTGTAAAGTGCCTGGAACACGTGAAACCTTCAGTGAAAGCAAATGCTATTATGCAATGGATGTTACCTGGCACAGAGACCCCTTAACGCTGCAGGAAAGGAAGGTGTGAAAAATGCAGCTCTTTTTGCACACTGAAAGCACTGAACTGCACTGTCAGTACTCTGTTCTCACATATTTTATTCTCAAGCTGGTGTCATCAAGTCACCACAGAGAGGACCAAGACTTCTGATTCAGGGCTCAATGCCCTGCTTTTGCCACCTTGGTGAACTCACCAAAGCTGCCCTCCCAATCCCCATGTCTGCTTCAACTTATAAAATGGAAGTAATGAGCTGATCTCTTCTGTAAAGAACTTTGGGATCTGCTCATTGAACATGAGAAACAAAGATGAGATATTATTATTATTATTATTCACAACCTGAATTCTCACGAGTCTGTTCCAGCTGCGAACTCAGCCACTCCAAAACAGCTCAAGTTCTTAAGAATCTTTGTTTCTCTTCAACAACACCTTGGTAAAAGCATTCTGCAATACTCTCAACAACCAGAAGATGAACTTTTCTTTTTAATTAACAAAATGCACCACTTGCCATTATAATTGCATCCAGGAAGCACAGCTCTTGACTGTAAAAATGTCAAAAGGTGGAAAGATAATGAATTGTCAGTGACATCTCCCACCACAGACAAATGAAGAAAACTGAGGTCAGCACATGCCACAAACCCATGACAGACTGCACTCCAGAGGAGCACAAAGATGAGCCAGCACCACGCAACTGATTTATCTGGGGATTAGTCAGAGGTCACTCCTGCAACAGTTTAGGAAAGCTCATTGCTTAGCTACCAGCAGGACACCTCACATGAACTCCAGCTCCCAGCTACAACCACACTTAACCCTGCTGCTGCCTAAAAACAGTCACTGCTCGCACAAGGAGGTCCCTTATGTTTCATCAAGTTGATTCCCCATCTGCCATCTTGCACCTGTAACATCAGAAAATGTCAGGCTCCAAGAATGAGAGACTGCTCCAAAACCATCTCATCAGAAAGGACAATTTTGCCCTTTGCATTCTAAGAACAGAGGCCCAGAAATAGCATCTCTTCTCAAGGCAGATATTTAACTCAAGAATTCCTGTGTCAAGGCTGTAAGAGGATGAAGGCCACTGTCTGTTTGTCCTGCACCCACCACGGCAGGCTCTCATTCCAAACTGGATGCAGACCTGTGACAGGTTGTTAATCATCCCAGCCATGACTTCTGCCAGGGAAAAATACAGTATCCATCTATCAGACACTCAGAAGCAAAGCAGCAGCCGATCAAACGTACATTTTTATAAGAGGACATCATCTTGGGATGCCTGGGATAACTGGAGACTCTCAGTAAAGATGCTTTCAAAACACCTACTCAACAGCTCACCAGGCTTCCTTCTGAACAAAAAGTGATAGAAAAATATCTTCCTGTAGGTGAAAGCCATCAGACACACAGGGAAAAGCTGACAAAACAGGGAGGCAGCCTGCTTATTAAAGGGAGCTTAATGAAAAACACACACAGTACCACAGAATAAATCACTATACTTGGTCCAAATAGAAAGACCATAATTTCGGAAATTGATGCTTTAAACACTTGTTTTCCACACTGGTATTCATTAAGGTTTATAGGGATCTCATCAGTATGCAAATCTGTTTGCAAAGGTTACCCTCAACTTGAGCAATGCTAGACTACTTTACTAATTAATCAGAGGGAAATCTCAAAGTTAATTTATTAAATTGAATCTGCTGTATCTGCCATCAACCACAAGTAGGATGGAACAAATCAGACCAACAAAGAGCTGATAAAAATATACATTATCTTAATTAGTGCAATATACCCTTACTAGGCAGGGGAAAGAATCCTGTGAAGGAGTGATTTTGAAGGTCTTTCCCTAATAGTGTTTGGAAACTGATAATCATAAGTCTCATACATTAATGCAACTCTTAACAGTTTCAAGAGCGTAATCATCAACACGTTACTGCAAACTATAGAATTAAAAATGTATTCAATATTCTATTGAACATTTCGAAGAAAATGAGCCGCACCTGCTGATGGTTATGATTCCAACTGAAGCTGTAATGCTTTCAAAAAATAAAACATAAAATGTTTGGCAACTGAAGCTTTGCCTCAATTTTTATAGTTACCACAGAGGGGTAACTGAAGACTGAACTTGGGTTTTGTTAATAATTTGGAAACACTGCTATACAAAAGTGGCATATGCACTGCAGCTCAAAGGGTTCAACCCATGCAAACACCCACGTGCTGACATCGAGGTTTATGTTTCTGGGACAAAAATACATTCTTCAGTAATAATTTTCTCCCTTCCAAGTCCCTCACCTGCCTTAAACAGTCCCAAACCTGTATATATTCACTCAAACGGAGCAAAACAGAGCCATCTCTGAGGAGGGAGCCCTGTGAGTGCAGGTCCCAGCCCTTCCCTAAAGCACAGCTTGTCAGAGCTGTACCTTCAGAACCAAAAAGCTCTGCACAGAAGCCACGGGGACACGGCCCCATCCCAAGGATCCTGCTGCCTCCCACTGGGACACACTCCTGGGACAGAGGAGGAGATCTGCTCCAAAGCCTCACACCTGCACTCTGGAGGCTTATAAAACCCAAACCAACACCGTTACTGGTCACTATGAACCACTCATAACCCTCAGCCCAACACCATTTAAGCGCAGTTTTAAAACCAGATCATCGCTTGTTTTAGGCACAGCAGAGCAGAAACAAAGCTGTCAGTCTGGGCAGAGGAGCAGGAGATGGAGAGAGAAAAGGAAAAAGGTACAAATATACAGATTACAAGGGAGGAAGAGAAGGGAAGGGGGCAAAGAAAAGAAATAATCCAAAATGCAATTAGCTTTAAGAGCTGTGCATGTTTTCCTGCACTGAAAAAGACAAGAAGCTACCAAGCACACAGTAACCACTCACTGCACTGTTGGCTATGGGTGAAGCTGAGCCATGGCCCTTTCCACTAACCCTCCACTGGGAACTGGAGACAGAACTGCTGCTGGAAGGGGAAATAAAGAGGCTCAAACAGACCCTCCCCTCCCAGCAGCAGGCACCACATCATCTGGCTCCCACCAGGCAGGAGATGCCACATGCAAAGGTATCTTTATGTGCTGCTTTACACTGCAATTAACCCCAAGCAACTGCTGTGTATCATTTCTCATGCACAGGCCAGATGTGAGCTCCATCCCTGGCATTCCAGTGGTCAGCATTTTTGCACTGTATTTTTTCTGAAAACACAACGCAAATATTTAATCACTGGCTTTCCAGATTTCTGCCATGGGGCATTTTCTTTGGCTGAAGAAGGCTACAGAGATCATTTAGTTACCCATGCACATGGATGGAGTTTCTCAGCCACAGCAGATGAAGCAATGAAGCCGGAAAGAACAAATTCTAAATCACTAAATTATAAATTAACAAGAAGACCTAAGGAGTAAATATTTAGAAGAGCTCACTGAAGCCTGAGGATAAGAGCATCATGACTAATTATTCCAGTGATCATTTAAACATGGAGTTAGAAAAGATCAGAAACAAGAGAAAAATAAACCTCACCAATTACACACATAAATGCAGATTAATGCCATATGACTAGCCACCCTATGAATATGCAACACACTTATTAAAGCATTAATACAGCAGTCACAGACTCTGATTTTCTTTTTTAAATAGCCAGCTGCAGAAATGTAAAACTGGACTTCTTTTTCTCTACCTTCATAATTCAGAAGTAAAAGGTGATTTGTTCAGAGTATAAAAAAATATCCGTGAAGTTAAAGGGTGTGATTTAGTAACTGTAAGCAGCAACAGAAAACTAAATTCAATGAGCAAAACCGGTATGTTGTAATAACAGAAAAAGTTCTTAAAAACAACAAGCCAAAAAAACCCCAAACAAATAGAAAAGGAAATAAACACTGAAAAGCTAAAACAATTAAACTGTTACTTCAGTGTAGAGAGCTTTTTTTCAGTTGCATTGTGTGCCCAGATTTCATTTTGCAACTATGAAAGCACTGCCAGTTAGTCATAGAAGAATAACAATTTGTTTGTAATGTAGACACAACGTAATTAATTAAATAATTCAGAAGGTTTATTTAAGCTAATCTCCATAGTTATACAATTTCTCATCATTTGTTTCAAAAAGGAGCTCCTACCACATCTTGTTTGTTGTTATTCAGGACAGCAGAGTTGCCGGAGGGTGCAGTGAGAGCTGAGGAGAAGGTAATTAACGCAAAAAGGGAAAGCCACAGAGGAAACTCCAGCCAAAATCTCAGGCCCCCAGCTCTGCCCGACAGCAAAGAATGCTGCTGGTGGCAGACAGAGATCTCCACTGCAGCTCACAGGCACACAGAGCACAGGTGACCCAGCCATCTGACATTTCAGCAGCAGTAAGAGGTAAGCACACTGCAGTGAGGGGTTAGAGTCAGCCAGTGGACAGAGATCCATCCCCAGCCTCTTACTTCCACTGGTTAATAGTAAGAACAAAAATTCTGTGAATTCGGATGACAGCCATCACTGACTACAACTTCAGACCACTGCAGCGAGCCTCAGACACAAAATAAGGTTAATAATTTTTTCTTTTCTACAGCTTTTAGAAGGACTCGAGAACCAAGTCTGTTTAAAACAGCAGTGATGAGACATGAAGATGTGACTGTCATAACAGAGTTTTGCCTCTGTATTTCCACACCAGATTATCTGTCTATTTTCTGAGCAGAAAGGAAATAAGGCCAATATCTTTGCCATTCAGCAGTGTGGTTGTAGAGCTGTCCCTGCTTTCAGCTGCAATCGAGGCAATTTCCTTCCCAGCAGCTGGTGCAGGGCTGCATTTTGGAGCTGTGAGAGTGATGCTGACAGCCCAGGGACCTTCGGGTGATGCTGAGCAGTGCTCACCTGCAGCCAGGGACGTGTCTGAGTCTCACACCCTGGCAGAGAGCAGGAGCACAGGGAGCTGAGAGGGAGCACGGCCGGACAGCTGACCCCAGCTGGCCACGGGGATTTTCCACACCAAGGAACGTCATGCCCAGGATATAAACTGGGGGGAGTTGGCTGTGAGCAGCTGATGGCTGCTTGGGGACCGGCTGGGCATCGGTCAGCGGGTGGTGAGCAATTTTACTGTGCATCACTTCTTTTTCTGGGGTTCTACTCCTCTTTCTCTCTTTTTCGCTGTTATTGCTGTTGTTGTTATTAATTTATATTATTTTATTTTATTTCAATTATTAACCTGTTCTTATCTCAACCCATGAGTTTCTCTTCCCCATCCCACTGGGGGAGGGAGGGAGTAAGCAAGTGGCTGTGTTGTACTTAGTTGCTGGCTGGAGTTAAACCAAGACAAGGGTATTTTTGAAACACTGGCTCTTTTGCAATGACCCTAAGCCATGAAATGCTGCACTGTACTGTTTTCTTTTGAAACTATCTATTACCTGGGTATTGTGGATCACTGTATTCACATGGGCACGTGACAAACATTTTATCCATTCCAGTTCTCATACAGATTCTTAAATGAACAGCTGATTTTAAACATGAAGATTTTATAATTTTCAACCCATTTTCCCCTTGCCTCCCCCATGTGCAGTACAGCTTCAGGGCCATCACAATTAATCCAGAAATCTTTCACTATTTTACTTGTTTAATTTGATCATGAGCTGTACTGCCAACAAGGAAAACTACAGCAGTAGCTCAAAGCCAACCAGAGAGAGGATACCAGGGAGCACCTTGTTAACCAAAGACCACACCGTAGCCCAAAAGATTTTTATTCTAGAAATGAAATATTTCAAAAGCTCCCCTAACTGCAGGCTCTTGGGGCAAAGGGGAAGAAGTTTCTGCTAACCACTGCCCTTGGGTGACAAGTTCATTTTGATGCAATACCTAAAGAAATGAGGATTTCCTGCACAGCTGTTACAGAGTCCTTAGAGACTCAGTTCTCAGGAACTCTTTGCAATCGTCCCCCTGCTCCCTCTTAATTCCAGTCAAGAACAGCCACAGGCAGATTACGTGGCTGGGACATTACTGACACAACCAGGAGCCTATAATAGCACTCATAAGCCCAGTGATTTCTCTTGTCAGTATCATATATAAACACAAAACAGCTGAGAACCTGGCACTTTTCTCTTTAATAATCCACCGACGATTAAAAAGTATCTCCTTATTTTGCTAATCAAATTAAAAAAACATAATCATATAAAGCACAGGGCTAATTTTAGACCTAAATACTGACAAGATCTCTGGTAATTCCTGCTAACTGTCAGTGGCCATGATCTCCCCAGCATTTATAAAGCTTTGCTGTTCACTAACTTAGGCAATTTTTCCCCTTGTGAAATGTACTAAAAAACTGGATAAAAGACAGATACTGCAAAATATTTCACAAGCTATAAATTAAAGAGAAGAGCATCAGCCAGAAACTTTGTTTTATTCCTTTCAGAAGAACAATGACTTCAAGACTCTGGTGTACAAACCTGGCCATCTGCTTGTATGCTTCTTCAGCCACTGCAAAGATATGTGGGTCCATATCCCCCATATTTTGGCCACTGTAGGCATTGATGATATCTTCGCCATAGATAGGCAGTTGTTCATAAGGATTTATGGCCACTAAAACAATACCTACAAAGGAAAAGAAACAAAAGGAACTATTAATAGTTGTTTCAAAATAAACCCAACCAAAAAGGGCTTTAACTAATCAATCAACGATTGTTCTTTCTAAAAATATTAAAGAATAAGGTTCTGCTATTACTGACTTCATCAGAAGTTTATTCTGAATACAGTTTTGCACACAAAGTGTCACAAGAGCTTACTTCTACCCTGCTTTGGTAAACACAGCAGGGACAACTTCTCACTTTTTCTTTCTATCTGCCTTTTCTAAAGCCAGCATGCACAAACCAAAGAGATTCAGAATGTGTCGACCTGAAACACTGCCTGATCATGCAGGAAACCAATGAACGTGCATTGTACTTCCCTGTGTCCCACTCTGAATTACCAGTGATACTGTAATCTGTGAAGTGCAACTACTGCATGGATTCCATCTCTGCCAGTCAGGCAGGACAACCTCCTGGTCAAAGGGATCAAAAAAACGAACAGCAGACACATTTCATAGGGCTGACACAGAGCAGTACCCAGTCATGTGAGGAAATTAGGCAATTGTAGCTCTAGAAGGCATCCTAACACCCTCATCTGACACATCTGTGTGTACTTACACCTCCCATTTTCTAGTTTTTCCATACCAATTAAACACATATCTGGCTTTTAGTACCACTCATCACTACAGCACTTCTAAACTCGTGCCATTCTTTTACTCTCCCTGCATAGGAGAAAGAAAAGAAAGAAGAAAACTTAAGTCTTACTCTTTACAAACTTGCTAGCCACAAACAGTGAGACCCCAAATGCTTTTGGGACAGTTCTCTTTTTCATGAGAAATGAGGATTGCTCCTCCCACAGGGATACTCTGACAAAGATTCCTTACACCTTTCTCTCCTGCAGCATTTACAACAGGCAGGGAACGTTTCTTTGCTGAGTGCAGGGGTGGAAACAGCGATCACTGCCACGTGAGAGCCAGCTGTGACAGGCACACTGTGCCCCACTGTGCCCCTCCTCACCTTGACAAGGCAGTAAGGGGGAAAAAGAACCCCCCTAATTTTAACTGTGGGCATTTTAAAACCAGAATTTCTTCTTAATATATGTATTTTGGTGCCTAAGTGCGCCAATGCAGTTGCAGATGGCTGCACAGTCACTACACCAAGCACGCTTGGACAACCCAGCCCTGAAGAACCTGCCCCAGAAGCGTTTCCATAGCACTCAACTTGCTTCTAAATTTACTCAGAAATTCACTCTTACACTCACAGACTTCCTCAGTGCTGATCCCAGCTCTGCTCTGTGCAGATTACAGTGCTGAGATGTCTATCTAAGAAATTTTCCATGGAAAAGCTGGGAGAAGGGAAATGAAAGCATCTACAGTCTGGCACTGCTGCTGGGAGCATCAACCCGTTCTCAAAACCCTTTCACGCATCTATAGATCAAGCACAAAGCACAGCAAAAACATTAAACAAGAGAATAAGTTTTAGGGAGAGATCTGAGAGACCTTGATCTATTTCCTCAAATACACAGCAAGTTTTGTGTCTCGACACGCCCATGTGGGGAGAGTCGGTGTTTTTCCATCAGCCACCACTTCACTGAAATGACTCAGGAGCTCCACTGAAAAATCTCTATAAACATTTATGCCAAGTTCTAATGCTGTAATGATGAGCCAAAAAACAAGAGTGGGGGTTAGGGACAGGAAGCGACCTCAGTACTACAAGACTCGAGGAATATTTTCCACGTCAATTTTTAACATCAGAAAAAGCGAAATATGGTGCACCACTGAGCTGAGCCTCTCAGGCTCTCAAGTCTCATCAAAGAGACGTTACAAAAATCTGTGTGAGACTTCCGACAATTCCCTCCTGCTTTTGGCTACGCAGGCAAAAATAAACCCTTGAACTGGGAACAAGCAGCCCCATGACAAGTCTCCAGCATATTAAAACACCTAACTTTAGTAGCAATCTGTAAAATCTACAAGCAACTACCATCTGGAAATAACCAAAACAAGTGAGTTAGGAATTATTGGCTTTCTGTAGAACTTTGGAATCAGTCTGCCTCCCAGGGCTATAATCCAGATTAATTTACATATAACTTCTCTTTATCTCTGCTAAATCATATTGCTATTTTAAGAAATATGGCCTTTCCTAAATCAGATTTATGTCTGTTTTTGTTCTTACAATTACACTGAATTGAACTCTGGCTACTCTTTGTGCCATTCTTCTTGTATATGCCCGAAGTAAGCGTACCTAATTCTTTTTATCTTGAACGTACTCACCCATCTGTGGCCAAACTGGACATAAACATAAGTAATTTATTAATTTAAATTAAGTTTGCTCTCCTGCATAGCAGGCAATACTTTTTACTAATCTGAACTAACCAGCAAGATTCACTGAGTTTTCCTCACAGCCATAGCAGTTTTTCCATGTAAGCATTCAAACTTTCCTTTGTAACTTTTCAACTTCCTTCATTAACTCACTTCCTCCCAACAGTAAAGCAAAGTTATAAATCACCTCTGAACTGCTGGTGAAAGACTGACTAGAAATTAAGAAATCAGGAAGTTTTCTGTTTAAAAGTTTGAATTACTTCAAAGTGAAATTTTAAAGAATTTAATATCCATTTGGCATACTACACTGAGTTGAATTAATGGCTGAATTAAGTTTAAGGGCCCTGGACAACCATCCATCCATTCCTGTTCTAGTTCTGCTATTGAGAATAATGTTACTGTGATTCTCTTGATGGATCAAAGTGGTTTTAGTCTCCTTTGGGCTGCATGAACTGGGTTAGCTCAAACCACCTTCACGGGGTATTTAAACCAACCTGGCTCATGTGAGAGCCAGATGAAGGAGGCAAATGCAGCCCCTCCCTGAGGCTGAGCTCCAAGGCAATAACCATCTTTAGAGGGGAAGAAACCTGCAGTCAGGATGGGAACTAACAGAGAAAAGGTGGATGTCTGTGGCCAAAGGATCAGGTTTTTAGAGGCTGACATGCCAACTCTGTTCTCCTCAGTCTGCAGCACAACAGACACCTGCCTACACCCCAAGTGAATAAATCCACTCCACATTCCTCCAACACCTCCTTCTCTCTGAGCACCAGGAACCCCCACTGCTGGATCCCCATATTTCTGACAAACACACAAGCAGCTCCCAGAACCACTTGGGTCTTGTTTGGAAGCAAACCATCCAACCAAGGATGCCATCCACCATCCCAGGCCCTTTGGCAGACCCATCCACGGAGAGCTACAGGCCTCCTAACTCCATGAGAAATGATAAAACCAGCCAAAACCACAACTACAGCTGCACTGGGGAATACTTGAAGCGTGTGGTTTCCACGTTTTCCCAAACCCAGCAAAACACAACCAGCAGACAACACATTCCTTTTGAAAGCCTCTAAAATGCTGCTCAGCCCAGAGGCTGTCTGTGAGCAGCCGGGGCACAGCCAATGGGAGGGGTGAGGTGGTGTCAGGAGAGCACCAAACTGAGACTGAAAACCCCTCACAAGCTCGGGCCACGAGGCTCCAGTGGCACAAAAGCCCTTTCACACAAGAGCTTTGCCATGGGGGCACTTGAGAGGGAAGCACAGACCGTGCCCAGACTGGGGGCACTGAGGTGGTTCCCAGGGCTGGGACCACGACGTGCACCCTTCAGCAGGGGCTGCCCAGAGAGGCACCACCAGAGACACTCAAACACCCAGACACTTCCACTGGTCCAAGCCATGAGCAACCTGATCTAGTCAGACTTGTTTTCAGCAGGAAGCTTCATCAAAGACTTCCAGAGGTCTCTTCCAACCTGAATTTTCCTGTGCTCTGACTGCACGACTGGATGAGATGTGGCATGAATCATCACCCACTCCTGTGGGAGAGAAGTCTGGCTGCAAGCAGAGGGTGGCAAAGTCTGATCCAGTCCCCTGTGGTCTGGTCACTGCTGAGAGCAGGACTGGGAACAGATGTGCTCTGCTGAGCAGCTGCAGATTGGGAGCAGCCAGAACAGGCAAAATGTGGCAGGATGTTAATGCCTCAGTCTGTCCATCACAGTGTGGTTAATGAGCTGCTTGTCCGACTGGAAAGTTATGTTTAAAGTTAGCAGTGTATGTTGACTAAACACTCAGATTTAAAACAAACATATACACACAGAGAAAAAAAGCCCAGAAGAGTCAAATCTAAATTTTAAGCCTAAACTACCTCACAATGTTTATTTTTAAAACAGACTGTTCGGTTGCAAGTTTGCACTTATGATAAAGTCATCATTAAAGTAACTTTCCTCCATTCTGGCCATCTGAAAATACCACAGGCAATTACAAGTTTGGGTAACACCTGCTGTGAGTTAAATGTTATTTTTAAAACCCAGATCAATTGTAACTGTAATAAGACAAGCATTGGCTCACAAACTGTTACAAATTCACTTCTGTAGTTGCCCTGACTGGAAAACATGAAAAAGAAAATAAACTGATGCCTTCCAAAAGAGATGGAGGAGCTTGATGCAGAGGTAGGCAATAAAAGGTGGGCAACAAATCCACCAAAGAGCAAGGCCAGCTCCTGCATCTGCAGCGTGTGAGCCTCCTCCCACCCACACCAACCTGAGCAAGCCCAGGCACAACACCAAGCAGGCAGGAACCCCACTGGCAAGGAAAAATTGCTGAATACCCATTTTATAAACATGGGCCATTGGGGAGCTACAGGAACACAGAGTGAAGTCAATTTTCTCTGACCCTTAATCCTCTCAAGTCTACTTGATGCACTCAATGACCACAAACACAGGGACTTCCCTAAGAACAGTCCCACATGCCCTACCACTAAATGGTTTTAAGTTAAAGGCAGATGTTTCAACAGACAACCTTCCTTTTCCTGCCCAGGGCATTCCCTGGCAAGATTAGGGTATGAAAAGAGCACTTGCCACAATAGGTATAGATGAGTTTGGAGTCTATGAAGCGAACTTTGAGGTTGTGCAGGACGGCAGGCTCGTGGAGATAACTGAGTGCTGTGAGGTCATTTTCACCAACGAGGATGTCGGGGTTCCGCAGGGGCGGGAGCTCCTTCGTCTTGGGGTCGAGGCAATACTCGAGGTCCTGGAAATCAAACGGAGACACCCGAAAGAGCTGGTGTTTAGGTTTCCTCACTCAGTCCCTCCAATTATTCCTCCCAGCAAAACATGCTCAAGGTAAAAAAAACACAATGCAAGCAGTTCTGAGTTAACAGTTCTTTCTCCAAAAATCTAATTTAAAACTTCCCAGAGGGGTTTTCTCTATGTACAACAGGCAACTGTACAGAGGTATCATCTTTTCAGACTATTACTTAAGCAAACCCCATGCTTTTGCTGCCGTATCTTTTCATTGGACAAACCAAAATACGCTATATCAAATCTAACCAGCTTTTCCCTATTGTTTTCCTGTTGAGCAGAACAGGCAGGGGAAGCAGATTCCCACCAATCCATAGCCAGCTCTTACACAGTAACATGGGAACGTTGGCAGAACGCCGTGAAGAACACAAAAACTGAAAAAAATGCTACTTAGAACCTTTTTCTCATATAAATTAATCTCTAATATAGTTGTTTTAATTGCATCTGTCTCTAGATCTAAAATCACTTTATTTACCTGCTATTTCCATGAAAAAATGCAACCAGAAGGATGTGAGCTTTTCATAGACATGTCATCATTTCTCAACACAGTACACAGCATCTTTTTTGCAATGCCCTTAATCCTTGCCCTTTTTATCTTTATTCATTTTCTGCTGGTTATGCTCAACTTAAAAGTCACAGTTCTTTCTCTGCAACACTGTTCTCCTAGCAACCCTGTCTCCCTGGAACAGCAAACCAGGCCTATACATCTAATGGCATAAGTAGAAAAAGATGATGCAACTGAACATAACAGGCAGTGGATAAAAGCAACTGCTTTGAAATTTATTTTAAAAACAAGGAAAATTTGAATTTTGTAGCTAAAGAGTAAAATTTATCACACCAAAAAATGCTGTAGAAAGTGAGTGGACAAAAGCAATTGCACACACCTAAATACAGATATATTTTGACAGCACAGCTTCCTGCAAGAGACACATCACTCTCTGGTTGAGAACAAGAACTATCAGCTCACAAACAATACACAGACTTACCTTGCCCTCTTCAAGTCGAAGCTGGAGGACTTTATCTCCAGGTTTATAATCTTTAAGAAGTTCTGCTGACTTCCAGACCTCCTCTGGATCAGGGATCCAAACCCTGGCATACTGCAGTACAAAGACAACAGCAGAAGATCAGTGAGCTTTCGTTGCACTACAGTTAAATCATCAATATACATGACACTAAATTTTTTTTCTTTTTTAAATACATGTTTCACAGACAAACTCTTAAGCAAGAGGCAAGTTAATTAGTACATCTGAGGTGAATAACTTGTTCTATTGATAAACAACTACATAAACGTAATTTTATTGCCGACAGAGAGAGAAAAAGGCATTTTCCATGCAAAAGATATTCCAAGATACACATTCAATGCTGAAAATCTACAAAGGAAAAAAAAAAAATTTAGTGTTTTCAGAAAGATCGGAAATTTGGCTATCCAAAGAAATTACTTGGAGTAACTCTTCTGAGTAGGTTCTAAATGCATTGGTAGCATATTATATAGCCATTTTTGCCTTTTTTTCTCCCAAAGAGAACACTTTGGCCCATCTGTGTTAATTTAGGCAAAGCTACCTGACCAAGTGTTAAAAGCACTTTCCTTTGTACTTACAAACAGAGCTAGTTTAGACTTGATTATATTCAGAATGCCAAAAGAAAAAAAAAATTGAAAAGATTTGGTTGAAAAGGCCTCCAGATAACAGAAAAAAACCCCACAAGAAACCAGATTCCCATTAATGACCATCTTCATAAAAACTTTATTCATGAAAGTAACCCAGTGCAAACATATGACTTGTTTTCAAAACCAGCAAGAATATTTGTATTTTTAAATGAGTGACGATCCAGTGGTTACCTCATATTGAAGAATCAATTAAAGATGTATGGAAACCACCTGGTTACTGGCACAGTCACATGGACATGCAAATAGACACATGAAAACAGCCCTTGAGTAGAACAAGGAAAAGGCTGTGACATTTTTAATATGTTAAAGCTCCTGAACGAGTGCTCTTGCAATGCCTAGAGAGCACTGGGATCACACCACACCCACACCTTTGCAAACAAAACAGCTTCTTGGCTCTGGAGGTGCACTCACACACCTCATTGCAAAACGTTCTCAATCCACCGACTTATTTCAAAATAACTATAAGGTATTTGTCAAAGCATGGCATTTGATGGCAGAGAAAACTGCATTTGGTCACACAACTTCACCACCTAATCTTACACAACTTATTTTTGTGTAGCTTCCTCTGCCTCAAAGAATGCTGAAGCTTTTTTCTCCCCTTATTAAGCACACACACAAACCAATTCTCTCTACTGAGTGAAAGGAGAAAGATAATGAAATAAACAGATAAATAAAAAACTCACTTTCATCATTCCCACTATGCTCCCACCCCTGGCCTTTCTCCACCATCACTGGGTGTTAATGCCAGCCCTAAGAATCTACTTTATACCAAGAAGCTTCGCTCTTTGTAGTTAATTTGTGCTTCTGTGGCTTATTTTTTTCTTTGAGCTTCGTCAGTTTCATATGTATTTGCTAGCGTTTTCAGCATAAAACTGCTGTACTACTTTATTATTTATACAACCTTCCCCCCCACTGCCCAAGAGATAAATTATTTGAAAAATGAAAGATGCCCAAAACAGTTCTTCAGTAGGTGCTCGTGCCAATCCCAGAGCACTGTATATAACAGAGGAAAGCAGCAGGCGCGGTTTGGGCACTCGGATTTGCTCTTTTCAGCCCTTTTGTAACCCCAATTCACAAGGCAAGAAACCTTGTTTGAGCTGAAACCAAGGTCTGTGCTAACAAGTGCATGTGCAGTGCAAGGACAAACCCACAGAAACTACAAAATAAGTCCAAAATAATTAAACAGGACTTGACAGTAGAGGTGCCATATTAAAGTCCAATAGCATGCTAAGGAACAATGTTTTCTTTCCTTTCCACTTGGGTTGAAACAAAAGATAACCTGTAAAACTTCATAAATCATACACTCATGATTTCATATAATAGTAATTTCAAATCACAATTCCGTATCATAATATCAAATTTTAAAATCAATAATTCATAAGATCCATCTATCCAAACATACAATACGCCTGTTCTCAGAATTCTTTTATTAAAGAAACAAAACAAAACACTAAAAAACAAAACCCTGCCAGGAATCAGGGAAGTTTTTTCAGTTTAACAAAAGATGCTCCAGCATCAGACACAGCTGAAGTGTGAATGCACACCACACTTTGCCCAGGTTCCATCCCCAATATTTCTGACAGGATATTCCTTCCGAGGAATTAACAGAAAGCAAAGAAAATGTGAAAGAGGAAAGCAGTTAAGTGTTGTCTAGCAAAAAGGAGCAGCAGGCTGGTGTCCTTTAGGCTGCACAAAGGAAAGTTTGTGACCAAAGAAAGGCAGCAGCCTGCCAGGCACAGACACTGATAACCTGAAGCAGCAAATGCTCTGCAGCAGTTTCTAACTTTGTGATCCACGGCAGCATGAAAGAGGCAGCTTTCATTTATCCACCTAAAACTGCACATTTTCTACTGTCTAGAGAAGGGAAAGCAGAAAACAGATCACCATAGAAACAGAGCTACTCCAGACAGCTGAACCCTCCACGACACAACCCTACAGATATTAAAGCCAGCCTATGAGCACCAGGCTGTAGCTTTTCATCTCCAGCATCAGAGCCTAGCCTTAAATCCCTGCCAAAGGAAACACCTGGTAAAAGGAATGGGTGGGAGGAAAAAGAGAGAACTTCCTAATTATAAGTACTGAATCATTCCACAACATTCTCACCTCATTAACTTAGCAGAATGGTTTGCAAAATCAGATTTTCATGCTATCTTTTATATAATCAGTTGATACTAAAATTCCATTGCTGCCTAGCCTTTACTGGGATCCAACCCCATAGAGGAAAACAAAGCACCAGCACTGGTGGAAACAGGACCACGAGCCTCTCTTGGGAAATACCTTACTCTGGTATCTGCTATTCATCCCTCTTAATTTACTAGTATATAAAATAGAGTTTATGACAACATTAGAATAAGGCTAAAATAAGATAAACTTCTAGAGCCACTGATTCACAAATCAGCCTTCTAAAAAGGGAAGGAAATTCTAGTTTAGAATTGACTATGGTCATTTATGGTGTCTAAACTTCTAGCACTGAAATGACAATGTAAATTACAGCAAGAGTCAAATGAACTTTAGTTTAATTGTCCTGATCATGATCCATGAATACATTACTCTTTGTGGTAGTTCAAAGCAAATTTTGACTCACCAAAATAAAACTTCTGATAGGGCAGAAACAAGTATGACCTACTCAAGGAAAGGCCACGAAATTAAATTTTAGATAAATATTACTACCTTTCATGCCAGCCCAAGCTTACCACTAGTGTCACTTGCACTTTGTATTTCAGTACTGACTGGGCTCAAATAAATGAGCTTTGCTGTCTGTGGGTATGATTCTGGCTCAACACTGACGATTCCCTCTCCTCCCTGGAGCTTTAGGGCTGGGAGAGGCACGGGGAGGACACACAGCACATCCTCCCACCCTACAACCAAGGGTACCCCCAGCCCAGCACCCACTGCTTAACCCAGACTCATCTGAAAGGCAGGATGAAAATAGAAGGGATACAGATGAGATGTCCCGGAATTCAGAAGAAAAATAAATAATTAAATGCATAATGACAGGACTATTTCAGATCTCAGTTTCCTGCCTAGACTCTCTTCCAGCCTCAGCAGACCAACACAAAAAACCCAGCATCTCCAAAATCCCCTGGAAGTGTGAAGCACTTGTTCAAGGAAGGACAAGATGGGCAATAGTTTATGGATATCTACAAAGCAACTCCAAAAGAGTTCACAGCAAAAAAACAAACCCAGAAGTTTTCACAGCTTACTGGTGGCTCAGAAGGTTGGCTGGATTACTACGATTTTACATAATAAGAAAATATAATAGAAAATCACAGTATTCTGTCATACCTCGTGATTTCATCTTAGATCACATGAAGAAATCAGCAGACTCTAATAATTATCTATCAAATGAGACCATATGACTCACAAAGCCTCTCTTCTGAGATATTAACCTCTTGAAGTACTAATTGACATTGCTGACAAAACAGAATTAGCAATGCAAGCGGTTCAGCAGTCTCGTCAGCAGGCAAATAGTTCTCTACTTCCACTGCACAATCACAAACAGAAGAAGGAGATACAGCTATCTTCCCAGCTCAACAGCTCTCTGGGTAAGAGCTGAAAGAGTTCATTAAATGATCTACACCCCAGAAGGAAAAAGGCAATTTCAACTCAGAGAAAGCTGTCCCTAGTTTCTCAGCACAACCTACCCAAATAAGTGAACTTGTATGATTTTCACTCCAGCAGAGATCATCTCTTTTTTTATTTACAGACAGCCTCAAAAACCACAGTCTTTCACATGTTAACCATGAAAAAAATAAGCGAGACATTGCCCCCCTCCCTTTCAAGAATGACCTCGGGCCTGGGTAGGAACAAAGCAGCTCATTTCTGTCTGGATCAAAGAGATTCCGTCAATTCTGGCAGCACTGGCTGAAGGAGACAGTGCAACAGCAACAGCTGGTGAAAGCCAAAGCCAAATTTCAACCAAAATTATTCAATGTGAACTTGTTCCGACTGAACACGGCCACCTGGAGAGAGCAGGCTGCAGTGTCAGGCTGGAAAAAGAGAAGTCTCTCTGCTGGTAAGGTGCAACAACAAAACAGCACAAAGTCATCAGAGATCACCCTGCGGAGCTGCTGAACTGATCTATGCAAAATGCAGAGTTATTACAAAAGGATTTCTGAGCTGTGGGATTGCCGTGGCTGGGGTTGCTCTGAAAACACAATTTGATGCTATTAGAATAATTTCTCTTCTGCTTTCTATTTTCCCCTATGCTTGGTTCCTAGTGCCACCACCAAAGATAATACTGAGCCTAGTAATACTTGAAACAGCAAAGTTTAGTTTTTATAAACTCTACATAAGCAGACTGACAGCCAGCTGAGTAACAGGCAAACACAACTTTTAACCTGACCAGTCTGGGTCTCCTAGAAAGAGATCACAGCCCCTCACACAGCAGGAGGGAGGAGGTCCCGTTTCTTCCACTGCTGAAACCCCTAAAAAAAAAAAAAAATTGTGCCACCCATCCTGTGATCCACGGGCAGTCCCAAGGACACACTGCACTCCTATCACCAGAGTGCTGCTGCTGCCTGCACTCTGAAAAGTCAGACAGCACTTTCCTCTCATAAAAATGCCAAGTAACCAGGGAGGATTGGAAAGTAGAGCATCTCCGTGACAAGTGGGCTGCTGCAAAACCTCTGACCAACTCATCTTAATTCTTCTCAGGGCCACAGGGAAACGGAATCATTAATTTTGGAAAAAAAAAAAAAAATCCGAACAGAAATTATAGTTTTCTTAAAGGCAGTAGCACTCTTTGGGCATGGAGCATATTTTCTGTCTTGTTGCTCAGCAACAGCCATTTATAAACCTCTTGTAGAGTTTAAAGCCTGATATTTAGAAAGAATTAATTTTAAAAGAAATTTATACCATAATATACAGTAGGGGAAATTAAGTGACAATTAATGTTTTATCTGGACAACAACCCCACACAGTTTACCTCACAGGAGACCAAAAGCCCTGTGTTATTCCATCTCATAGGAATTCCATGGCCAGCCAAAAGCAGAGCTCCCAAACAGTATCCAGGGGACAGCAGTGACCCAGGGTCTGAGCTGCCCCCTGAGCTCCCACCACTGTGAGTTTGCAAACCTGGCTCAGAGCAATGCAGGTAAGGCTCTGCATCCTTCACCACCCACCAGGAAACTCCTTAAATCACAGCTCAGTGAGAAAAAATCTGTTGTACTCGAGTACTTCATCTACCCTATAAACATCCACTGCATTTGAATCATAAGGGTATAAAAGCTTTATTTCCTCCCTCCTTTCTTTCCTTCTTTTAAGGATTTTTACAAGGCCTGGGGACTTGCAACAACAAAAGCAATTTGGGGGTTGTTTGCCAAACAGGCCTGGATTGTACAAGGTACAATCAAAAACCACCAGCATCCCACACCATCACTGCAGCAAGATCTCGATCTTCAGCCACTGGAAAAGCATCCACTGACTGACCTTTAGCTGAAACTTTACCTTACTTCAAAGGGATGCAAAAAAACCCCTAAATCCCAAACACAGGATATCTATAGCCACTGAAATTCAGAGAAAATCATCACCCAGCAAATCTACACCTTGGGCCTGACATCAAGGCCAAAAACCACAGTTTACTTTAAACTATTAAATCTATCAAAGAACAGTTACATTCCAAGGTTGCAATTGATACGATTTTCCTAAGAAACATTTTTTAGGAGTTAAAACTCATGGAATGTTTAAGTTGTGCGTTTTCTTCACCTTTAAAAACACAGCTTTCTGCATTTTCTGTTGATTGTACTTGACCTTCTCTTCAAAATGTCATACAGAGGGAGACAGATGTGGTTTAAAATCAGCTGTTATTAACCCAGACAATACTTCAGCTATTTAAACGCTGCCCATTCACCCCCCTAAGCTGCTGCATGCAGGAACAGCTCTTGTTAGCTCCTGTTGTATTTCACAGATCCCCTTTCACAGGCTCCTCTCCACCCTGCCCAAGCAGCCAGCCATCCTCAGCCAGTGGCCACAGCCCCATCGAGCACTCTGTGGCTCAGTGGGATGTGATGCCAGCAGCACCCACTGCTCAAACCCACAGGCAGCACTGCCTGGGTGCACCCTGGATGTGCCTGCATGGTGCTGCTGACAGGGCTCAGTCGAGGCTGGATGATCCATTACAGATCAATGAGACACGTCTCACAAAGTGGCCCGGGTCAGTCTGATGGAAGAGAAGCACAGCTACATCCTTCCCTGTGTCCCTGGCACTGCCACGAGCCCACGAGGATGGCAGGGACAGAAGGAAGGATGGCAGGGATGGAAGGAAGGAAGGACGGCAGGGACAGAAGGAAGGAAGGACGGCAGGGACAGAAGGAAGGAAGGAAAGATGGCAGGGACAGAAGGAAGGAAAGATGGCAGGGACAGAAGGAAGGAAAGATGGCAGGGACAGAAGGAAGGAAAGATGGCAGGGACAGAAGGAAGGAAAGACGGCAGGGACAGAAGGAAGGAAAGACGGCAGGGACAGAAGGATGGATGGCAGGGACGGAAGGAAGGAAGGATGGCACCGAGGGATGCTCCTGCACCTCTGGCCTGAGGCTCCCCAGCCAGCCCAGCTCCCCAAAGGACACCTCATACTCCTCCAGTCACCAGCAAACCTGCAGCTAATAACCCACCACAAGCCCTCAGTGAAACAGCAGCGCTCCTCTTATTCCATGCAGTGTGCTGTTCTCATTTAATTCTGTCCGCTTCTCAAAAAAAAAATTCATTTAAAGTAAACCAGGCTTAAAAAAGACACATTCACAGAAACAGCAGTGCTGAAGAAAATTTTGTGTTTGAAAGAGTTTTGATTTCTAAACATGTCAAAGGAATGAATGCGGCTCTGAAGAATCTTCAGAAGAGAAGGCAGGAACAGCGAGATCAAACCCACCAATGTTCTGGACACTGCTTGAGGCAAAACCAGCTGAGTAATCACAATAAGATCTGCAAAAATATCGAGCAGAAGTGTGACGCCTACCACAGACTGAGCGACAAGAAAAATATTCTGACTCATGTAAAATTTCATTTGGGGTCATCCCCACACAGAGAGGCAAACTCCGGGTTGCATTTTGATCCATACCACCAGAATGAAGGCCATCGATGAATTATATACTAGTGATTTCAAAAAGAAGTTAATTATAAGTCTGCCTTAAAACTCACAATTCATTCAACCTGAAAAACACGTTACAAGAATTGTACAAGAGTGGCCACAAGAAATTTAAGGGCAAATGAAACAACTGCAGTTACCCTGAATATTCAGCTAATGAGATGTGTTGCACTGAAAGAAACAGCATTAGGAAAAGGATGCATGATTTCATGTTTGTGTGCTTACAGTGAATGCTGCTCCAATTTAAAAACTTTTAAAAAGCCTACACCTAAGAACACAAAAAAAAATGTTTTTTTAACATCATGATTAAATGCATGGGTGTCTAAGATTCAAGAATACAAACACTGTAAGGGCAAATAAAACAAGTGGCTGCAGGATTCTGTTTTAACATTAAGATGATGCAAGCCATAATATAGACTTGACAGCATAACTAACTAGATGCAGAAATAGACATATTCCAGACTCTTGGTACAAATTCAGCCCAGACCCTCGTGTTTCTTCCGTATTTTTCATGCTGACGCCACACAACAAAATGCTGATTTCACTTTGTCAAGTTCTTAGGCGGATTTAAGATCTCACAGAAGCTTTCTACAATGATTTTCCCCAAAGTTCCTAGGAAGCTGGCAGAGAGGAGCCAGAAGCCCTGAAGCACTCTCAGAACACACGGCCAGCCCCAGCTGTGCTCCGGGACCAGGGGCTGCAGCTCCTGGGGCACACACAGCAGGAGGAAACACTCCTTTATTCTCAGTGCCTCAGCACAGAGCCATCTGCATCGCTGCCATGAGATTATTGGGTGTATCCAGCACCTGCTCATGCAGCATGGGAAAATAAAGGGCTGTATTGATCAGATGTGCTGCACCACAGCACTGGAGTTTGGAACAAGGAGTTACTGAGAAGGAAGTACTGGAGCTGTAATTGCTCACCTAGCCCACAGAGGTGAAACAAGGCTACATTTTCTGCTATCTGTAAAACATCTGGAGCATGGGCAATTGCTGACTTAACTGTGAAAGTTTAATTTTAAAGTTAAAAATTAAATACATACATTTGAGAATAGATAAGGCTTTACTTTTCTGAGCGTCTTTCTGTAAAGTTGAGCTCAAGTCCAAAAGCACCATCTTATTTTTACTTAATCCTAGCCCCCAAAAAGCCACGCTTTAAGTAAAACACCAAACTGAAGTTTTAAAAACCAAAGGTTAACTGAGTATTTTTTGTTAGACCAACACAGAAGTTGCATCATTAAAAGAGAGCTTTTACTCTCTTTACTCTTGACTGAGCTGGAGTTATTCAAGGAGAGCCAGTTTTACTCAGCTATCCCAGACTGGAGCTGTCATCATGGACCAGCCACACCGCAGACACCTTTCTGCCCTACTGCAACAGCAAACTGACACCAGTGAAGCACATCTAATGAAGTCATATTTAGTTCCACCAGCTCTTCATGGGAAATTAACAGTAATTTACAGCAATTTACAGCAAGTCCCCACACAAGGAAACCAGAGCGACCTGGCAAGCTCAAACTCAAAAGCAGTGAGCAGAGTTTAACCTCTCCAAGAGCTGCCCTTCCTCCACAAGGACTGGGGGAAGCTGTGAAAGCAGAACTGGGGTTAGTGGCCACAGAGCTGCTCTCAAAACCTCCCCAGCAAGAGCAGCAGCATTTCCTCCCCTGGACCCTCAGCCCTGCCCCTGGCAGCCCCCCGGGACGGGCACACGGAGGGGCTGTGCTGAGCCATCGTGCCCCAGCAGCCGCTCCACCAGCGCAGCTCACCCCCACTGCCACGGCGGGTTTGGGGAGCTCCTCTGTGCTGCACACACGAGGGAACTTACACCTTGCACAATAGGTGAACCATCCCACACTGAGCCTTAGAGAAACCATCCCACTCCTTTTCTCTACAAGTGTTCTCTCTCTGATTGCAAAAAGTTCCAATCAGCTTTGCGTTTCCCATATGTAAGAGCGTCACGAGGAAGAAGTGTACTCAGACATGAAATTCTAACTGCAAATGCTTCTCCTCTTGAAAGATTTTTTTCTAAGTGAGACGATCTCCTAAACAATGAATTTAATGTCTAGCAGGTTTGAAAAAGTCTTCTTTATGTATCTCCAAGACCATAAGTCCGAACTCAATTTAAACCCTTATTAATAAACTCTTATACTGTAATATTAACAAGCATTTATATGCTTAGCTATACAGACCTACATGCCTATGTTAAAACCAAGAAAACAACTGAACATATTCTACTTACTTTAACATACATATAGTCTAAAACATCTATTTCCATCCCGTATCTCCAGCAACAGAGATTTTCAGCACTTTCAGAGGCAGTTGGTGTTTCCTTTCCAGGCAAAATAGGCTCAGTCTCCACGGAACATATTTCCATATCTCTTGTGTTGGTGTACACTAACTCATAAGGCAACTTGGGAATCTCTCTCTCTGGTTTCCTCAGCAAAACAACTGAGGTCATCTGCTTTAAAGATACTTATGAATAACCCATGGAGTCTGCAGAGGGTAACGTGTGACAAGCTGTGTTGGGGCAATGAATTCCCCCATTGTCAGACTGACTCATAATATTTTTAGGCTATTTCTCTGGCTCTACAAAGCGCAAGAGTGTCCTCCTGTAAATCACAAAGTAGTTGTAAAATTCTCTTGTCTTGTGATAATCAAATGGAAGAACTCAAGGACACCACTGGTAATTGGAGCAAGACTTTATGACTTTTATATCCATGGGTAGGCACATCACTCAAAGGAGAAGTTCCTGTTTTTCCATATTTAGGACTGCCAAACTAGAAACACGCAGCTCACATCGACCCATACAGCAACCCTGAAAAACAACATGACAAATCACATGCCACACTTACCCCGTGTTAGCTGCTACCACCACAGAATGAGAGCTCTTCAAAGCAGTGCTGCTTTAGCCTTTACATTTAATCTTAAAGCGAGGGATCTCATCAGGCCACAGTGGAAGCAGCCTGAAGTCTGTTCCCAGCCCTCCCCACTGCCTCCTAAGAGCTAAATAAACTCAACAAGCTACAGCTGCTCATTGCCAGGGGCAATGTGAGTTACCCTACCAGCCTTGCCTACCTACAGCCACACCTGAAGCAGGGTTAAAAGGCAAAAATGGAGACCCGGTGAGCAGTGAGGGAAATGCAACAGCTTCCAAGATGTTCAGAAAGTAGCCACAACTTTCACCAAACAGCATGGAGCTGACAGACACAAAAACAGAGCTGCATTCTGCATTCCTGACTGATTCTCCTCCAGTTTAATCCTCATGTTGCTCCCTCAAACTGTTCATGACCATGATGACTTCTCACTCGTACTTGTTTTCTGATGTTATGTTTGTACCTTCTTCTCCCTCACCATTCTAAGAAGCTTTACCCCAGCCTTGAGTACCTCCACAGCATTATTATTGAGGGAAAGATCTTGCTATTGTCCCTGACTAAAAGGCCAAAGAAATCCACACCACTAAGGAGAACAGAAGGTGTAAAACACAAGATCTCTGCCTCTGTAAGTAATCCATTTGCACCTTCAAATTTACATTAAAATTTGCAGGTACATTAAAAGTTGGGTCTTTAAAAGTATCTGCAATCCACAGACGTTCAGATGGAGTGAAGTCTTTAAACTTCATTAGCAGTGCCTAATGTTTCCTGTGCTTATCTTCCAGCTGCTTAATACCAACAATTCAGCAAGGAAGGTAGTCTCTAATGTAACCACATTAACTACTTCGCCTCTCTAAAAAAAACAAACAACAACAAAAAACCAAAACACTCAGAACCCACACAAACCGTTTTAACAGCACTGATGTCTTCTTTATGTTTTATTTGTGTATAAACAGACTGATACATAGAAACAAACTACTAAATACTGCAACTAGCAGCAAGCAAAGCAGCTGTACTGCAACAGAAAAGGCCCAGAGAGTGACCTGAACGACCGAAAGACCCCAAAATAACCCAGATCATCAGCTCCATAACTCTGTGGTTTTCATGTTTGTGCAGTGCTGGGCAGCCCAGGTTATAAATCTCACACGGTTTCACATTAGGCTGCTGCCTGGAGGAAACTGAAAACGTGGACTCTGCTAAAAGATTTTTTTCTGCTGAAAATCCACCCTGGCTATCAAACATTAAACTGGGGTTTAAGTAGACAGGTCCTAACTTATTGCAACGCTGCATACACAGAGCTTTCCTCGGAGAACTTGACAAGAGACATCCCTGGGATGCATTAGTTGTTTTCCCACACGAATCATTCCTAACAGCTACAGGACAGCAAAGTTATTTCCCTGCCATAAGAAGAAATAGAGAATAAAGGGCTTGATCTTTCAGATTTATGTGCTTAATTTAAAAGCAGAAAATTAAACAATGTGTGATTACTCACACAAGATAAAGAGAGATCTTTGCAGAACCAGGGTTAAGCAAACCCAGAGTTAAGCAAAGCCAAGGACACTGAGAATGAGGAGGAAATGATGCAGTCCTAAGCAAAGGGTGGCACTGGCACGCAGCAGCACTGTTCTCTGCCAGGAGAGTCACCAAAAGCCTTGCCATCAGTGGTGATAAACAAGGCCTTAGCAACCCAATCATACAACTCTGAGTCATGGATCCAGCCCCGAAGTAAAGCCAGCAAAGGGGAAAGTCACAGGCTCTGTACAGAGAGTCAGTGAACTCAAATCAGTTTGCATTTTCTCTGTCTCCCATGACTTTTAGATAACAGGTTTAATTTCATGCCTAATGCATTTCCACTTACTTATAAGTTTTGATACCAATGTGAACCAGCCAAACTCTAGGAACACCATCCCTGTCGTAGCACATCTTAAGTGGGGCTGTGATCCATGGAAACAAGCAGAAAGGCACAGTTTGATGAAAAAGTCAACGTCACAGACATGATGCAAATTTCCACGACCCATGGGTTTATTTCTGACCATAATACCATATTTTCCTGCAACAACAACCACCTGTTATTAAGGATAGATAGGAAGTTCTTCCTTGCTGTTTCAGCAGCAGAGAAGACAAGCAGAAGGTGCATTCTCCTGCTTCAACTCATTCAGTGGCTTGCTAATGAAGCATCAGGAACAACAGCCGTGCCCAAACGCTGTTCCTTGGCCCCAGGCCCAACTGTTCAAACACTCACTCTCAGAGTCAAGCACCATACACGCAGTAGTAAACACTGCTCCACTACAGTGAGCACGAAATTAGATCAGACATAACCTCTGCACCTTCCAGCACGCAAAAGAAAACCCGGCCCAGCCAAGGAGTTCAGACTCTGCTCATCCCGAACTTCAGACACACACACAAAGGTCGGGTGACTTTAATCAAGAGGCATAAAACAAATCCCCAACTCGCTTTTATCAGAGGAGCTCTTGCTGCTTGACAGGGCAAAGTGAAACTGGGTTCATCATCTCCCCTCCAGCCAAGATGCCTCTCAAACCAGCAGCATCTGTACATGTGCTCATATATTCATGCAGGTGTCAAAGACCCCAGTAACACGAGCAAAACTCCAAATAATTAAATATTTGCTGTGTGTACGCTTTGTGCTGCCAAGGAATGAAACCTGAATTCAGTGAATGTGTATAAATAACTGTATGAATGTAATAAATAATTATACATTAATGTGTATAAATACCTAAAGGAGGGGGTGCCAAGAGGATGGACCAAGCTCTTCACAGTGGTGCTGAGCAACAGGACAAGAGCCAACGGGAAAAAACTGATGCTCAGAAGTTCCATCCTAAAATGAGGAAGAACTTTACTGGGCAGTGACTGAGCACTGGAACAGGCTGCCCAGAGAGGCTGTGCAGTCTCCCTCACTTCAGATATTCACAACCACCTGGACACAAAATGCTGTGCCACGTGCTCTGGGATGGCCCTGCTGAAGTGGCCCAGGTGAGCACTGTGGTCCCTCCAACCCGAGCCGTTCTGCCACTCTCTGAGTGTCCCTGGAGGCCAGCCCCAGCTCCTGGAGCTCTGCTGCAGGGGCCAGCCCAGGCACAGACCCACAGCAGCCTTCCCTCGCAGCAGAAACCAGCACTGGTTAACCTCACTGCCACTTCTTGCTGTTTTCAAATCCTGTTAAAAATAGACCATGCAGAAACAATGCCACCATGTCATACTGGACATTTGTGTGACTTCCAGTTCAGCTGGCTCAATGAGCACATTTCAATAACAAAAATGCTTTCTTTAGTCCAATAGAGATTAGGCAAGGAGTCTCACAAAGAGAGAGAGACAAACTACTTTGTTTTTAGAACACATGGAGAGAATTAAACTCCCAAAGGTCCCACAAGCAAACCCTAAGAGTTAGGTACATCTGTTTATCCCTTACAACACAACCTGGAGCTCTCTGGCTCAACAAAAGATAATAATGGTGGACATTACACACATTTTCTGACATAGCAGGAGCTTGGCAGCACTTTATCTGATCATTTATCTATCTAAAAATTAACAGTAATCCATTACTTAACCCATCTGGCACATGCAATAAAATCCCTGCAGTAGAAACAGACTGCAAATAACCAGTGGCAGCTCCATGCACAGACATTATTACTCTGCAAGCGCTGCTGATGACAATTTGGGGGGGATCCCACATCATCCACTAATATTACTAGGTAAATGTTTTAACATGTTATTCAAAGAATTGACCAAATAAGACCTATTATTATAAATGGGACCTTCACAGTTCTTTACATGTAACAAAGAACCCACACAACTTTCAAGATTAGGTCTACAGAAAGAAAAAAAAGAGTATTTTAAAATACAAAGCTATTACCACCCCTCCCCAAAAGTAGTTCCCAACGATTCTACACTTTCAGTGTTTCATCAGGACTACAGGATACACCCTCCCAGAAGCTATTTGTGGGCTGTGAGAAGCTTTCACAAACAGCTTGGTACCTCTTTGAGCCCACCAGAGTGGCATCATTTCCTCCTCCAGACACACTCAGCATCCAGGGGAGCAGACTGGGCTCCAGCTTAAACCATGGCCTGCCTTGCTTCCCAAGGCTCCCAGTTCATTTTAACAACGGATTGCTGACATGTCACAAAACTCCTGCTGGAAATCTAAGAGCTTTTTCAGTTTCTTCAGTTGCTGTGGTTGACATCTGACTACAGAGAACAGGTTTTTTTACAAGAACATAATAAAATGTCAAGGTTAGGTTAAACCAAGTGTTGCTGGACTGTTGGGTAATTACATCCTCAGCACCTTTAGTTTACAGGCACTGGGAATGAAGAGGGTGCAGACCATTGTGGCCTGTCACAGCTGCATCACGTTTATTCCAGGGACACAGCAGGGCCCCCAGGCAGAGAAGCAATTGAAATATTCCCTGTTCCAGGGCTGCATTAGGTCTCAAGAAGAGGCAGAGCACAGTCATGAAGTATCCTGTGAAGGCTCACTGCCATGTGCAGATGCAATCCCTTGACAGCTCAGGTGTGATTCTGCAGGAGCCCCTCTGCTCTGAACTGTGCAACCCAAAGCAGAGCAGGAGGCCCAGGCTGTGCCTGAACCACTCCCATCTCTGCACCAGGCATCTGGAAGGACCAAGCAGTGACCTGCTGAGACAAGTGGTTATGTTTAATGCTTAGAGAACACTTAAATCACGTGCAATAGTTCTGCTGCTAAATGTGGAATACGTAAACATTTTCCTAAGGGTGTTCTTCGATGTGTGATCTTTGTATGCTTTCAAGACTAATCAATAGGAAAGGAGATTTAACCTGTGAGACAGATAGCAGCTAACAAGCTCTAAGTGATGTCCAGGTGTTTGAAAGACAAAGTATTTGTTGGTAGAACTGCCTTGTTAAGGTTTAGGGCTTGACGTGCTTCAGTGGTCTCACGCCTATTGGGAGGTTAACGAAGCTTGGGAAGAAGGATGTCCACTGATAGTGGACACACAGAATTTAGGGGGCACAAGGACATGTGACAGAATCCCCAGACAAGGAAGAAACGAACAAAGCCAACTCAGGCAACTGTGCTGAATCAGTTCTGACTGGGTAAAAGGTAATTAATTCCAGCAGGGGCAGATCCTGACCCCCAGCTCACAGCCACCAACCCAAGAAACCACCAACCCAAAAGAAGAGAAAGACTGAGCATGCAAGACTTAGCAGGAGAACCAAGAGAATCATTAACCAATAGAAGACAGAATACTAATTAATAAGGGAACCAGGTAACTTGCAGCCAATGAACATTAATGCCTTTGTTTGCTAAACTGTACAAATGGTGAAGTTTTGGCAGCCGTGGTGCTGGCTCTGTGGCTTTGCCACCCAGCACCCCTTTCTGTGCAGAACTGTAAATAAGTCAAATATCTCAGCTCTGTGTGTGGACTGGCCTCTTGCACGCTGGGTGAAAGAATCTATTTTACAACAGCAGTCTGCACAGCAATATACAGCACTATATAATTACACAAATCCCAAGAAAAGTCTGCTAATAGGCACAGAAATTCTGAAATAGTTACATTTTCTCTCTTATGCTCAGGTTGTTTCTGGCTGTATTTCCCTCCCCACGCAGCACTAACACAGCCAAGCAGAGCCATTGCCTGGTCAGAATCTGCTGTTTGCCATTTTCCCTTGCGAGGATCCAGCAGAGGCGAAGGAGAAGACCAAGCATTGTAACACCCCTGGCTTCAGCCCCTGCAGCTGCTGCAGCCAGCCATGGGAAAGCAAGAAAGGCCACTTGCAACGCTGGGGACAGCACAAGCAGCTTTTTGTTCTATGCAGTTTCCTCTGACACTTCCCTAACTCAATTTATTTGCTCATAAACCCTCAAACTGAGCCGTTGCAAGGTCAGCTACTGAGTTCAGCTTGCCCAGGCCATGCTCTCCAGTGAAAACTGTATACTGATTTCTCTGTGTTCAAAGGAACATTTCCACTCACCAGAACTGAAATTGGATTAGGCCCTATGTTAGGACCAAGCTGGCTGGAGCTAGCTCCCCCTCATCTCAAAGATAATGGAAAGGGAGGAACCCACTGGTAGCAGCAAGAATGAAAATAAATGAATGTCTGAGTGAATGGATAAGTAAATAAATCAGTGCACTGTACACAGCCATACAAAAGTCAAACAGAAATCCCAAGAGGGCAAAGCAGCATGCTCTAGGAAAGCACAGCACGAAAGAGAAACAACCCAAACCCAGGGAAAAATAGATGGAAATGGAGAACAAAAATGTCACCTCTTCACTCTGACTTTAAAAGAGGCAGCATAAAACATAGTGTCTGATCTGTTTTGTTGACTTTTGCTACAGGAGAGAAGAGCATGTGCTGGGGCTTGGTTTCACACCCCTGAAACTCACAAAGGTGATGTCTAACACAAAACATGGCAGTTTCAGCAGAGCAGTCAGATGAGTTCCAATTCTAGGCACAGCATTCTCACTTGTTCTTCATCTCCCCAGAAATCAAGTTACACTTAACAAAAGCCAGCACATGGCCTAGATTGTCCCTATCAATTTTTATGGGTCAGCAGAAGTAGGTGTGTATCTGTTGTTGGTCAGCAGCTCCTGAAATGGTGATCAGCTACATCCAAGCATGGCTCAGAGGGGCTGCAATGATCCAGGAACCACACCAAGATCCTCCTACCTTTGTTTGCAAAGTCAAAGAACCAAAACTTCCAGAAATGAACTTACAGCGAGACCACCAAGCTGCTGCTGATATACATCCAACAGGACAAGGCTCAAAGGCATAACATTTTTAGTAGGAATGCCCGAGATATAACTCATGGGACAGATTTAAGCTGCTTCACCCCAAAGTTGAAGCTAATGCCCTCAAGCAGAGTCTGCATTTGCCGTGTCACTGGGCACAGGAACACAAAGCCTCTCATGGTTTGGGCCCACTGCTCACTTCTAGTTTGTGAGGGCACTCGAGCCAGTCCTTCAGCTTAAATCCAGATCTCCAGATTAATTACAACCACGTCCAGCTCCAAGGCTTGCTATACAGCCAGCAAATTCAGAAACACACCTGGATGAATCAAAGCAATAGGGCTTTCACACGAGTGGCATGACATCTTCAAAAAATCTGGTTTGCTGGTTTCTAGCAAAAAATAATTTAGCTTGGAAAAATACGAGTTCCTTTCAGCTATTTCAATATGTGGTTGGGACTGTAGGTGCTATTTTTATGCTGGCATGCAAAGAACCCAAATTTGAAGGCATAACATCCTAGCAAAGCTGGACACACTGGGGCACACAGCAGAGAGCCCCACTTCCACCACCCCCAGCTGGAAATAACTCTGTTCTCCCATTCTCAGGCAGCACCTGAAGAGATGCTGACAACTTCTCTGCACCACTGGTCATCCAGCCATTAACATAAATTCACCAACGATTGGTGCAAGTTACTCACACCAACACAGCCACCCCAACAACACAGGCAAGCTGGGATGGGATGGGATGGGGGAGAGGGTAAGAGCTGCCTTTGCTTCAGGGCACACTCACAGCAGCAACGGTGTGCTGGAAATTCATCCCTGACCCTGCTTGCCAGCAAAATATCTATGCCAACAGCACAGGGTAAGAGCTGATACCACACTGGAAGCTCTGGTACTTTAAGCAGCTGCCCTGAATGACAATCTCTGCTTACCATTTGAAAAAGATGTGAAATTCACTCTTTCTGTGCCTACATATGTCTCTAAAGAGGACAAGAACAGCCTGTGGTGTGAGAGTGAAGCACAGAAGCAATCTCACTGGCCTTCATCACCCAGCGAGTCCCTGCTGCAGGATCATCCCTGCACTTGTCTGACTTTGTGTTTGCTCTTTTTACCTCAGCATGCTTTGACCTGAAATCCATTATTTATCCTCTAATCAAGGATGAGATACTGAATGCTATTCAAACAGCATGCTGCCATTACTTGAGGAAAAAACAGCAGTGAGTGAAGCCAACAGAGAGTCTCTTGAGCACCCAGCAGGTTTCCTACCCTGCCCTGTCCAACTCTGAGCCAGGCCCTACCCAGGAATTATAAGGGGCCTTGAGCTTTCCACTGGAACACAGTTCCAAGACAACAGCACACCCACATTTTTGGAGAAGCTTCTGACCAAAGGATTCAACCACCCAGTGAAGAGAATTCAAGGTCAGATGAGGTTGGAAATAAAAAAAGAAAAAAGAAGAAGAAAGTATTCTGATCCACACTTCATGAGACATTTTAATTCCATAAGAAGAACATCAGCAGAGAGAGAGAAATCAAAACCACATTTACCAAAATAACTCCTTACACAGAGAAGGTCTATGGGGTGCCTGGAAACAACAAGCACAGCTCTCTTGACCAGAATGGTAAATTTCATCCCTTTGTGTCTTGTAACAGACTCAAAACACCAAGGTGTGCCATATCATCAATGTATTTAGTATTCTTTAGGGGGTGCAGGCACGCTCCTCACCTCTCTCGTTCACTCTCTCCTACACAAACACATTCTCAGACACTGCTGAAGGCTCTGTCCAGTTTGCCTTGGCCTGATGCACAGGCAGTGTGCTGTCCCACCACGCCTGAGTGGGAGGGCTCTGCAAATAACGTGACCTATTCACATCAAAACAAAAAGTCTATTTCCTTTCCTTCCTTGCAGAGTGCTGGACTGGGGATAATCCTGGAGTATTTCAGCCAGTGGCCCAAGGATCGAGATGGTGTGGCTTTCCTAACAACACTCTCTGACTGTGCAAGCCTTTGGAAAGTATTTGGTGTTTGCCGTGTTGTACTGCCCTGCTCAATTCCAGTGACCTCTGTCATCCCTGTCTGCCCTTAAAGACCTGTTGTCTGTCAGTTTTTTCAGATTTATGCATTAGCTCAAGGCAGAGCAATGAAAACAATGCATTGCTAGGGGCTAAAACAACCATTTCCACATCTCAATTTGCAGGCTTTGCCACCGAGATGCACAGGACAGTAACTGTTTCCAGGCAGAAGCTGATAAGACACTAGCACACAAGACTAAAAAGATTAGAAAAATGTCTGATTAAAGAGCATATGAGAGTCACGCTGCGCATCACTGCTGACTGCAGGGCTTCCGAACGGCTGCCAGAAGAATATAATCCAAAGGTGCAGTGTCACCAAAAAGCGTGGTTGAATATCAAAGCGCTCATGTCGGAGCAGCCGTTGCTCCGCAAGGAGCGGCCCGGCGCTCCCGGGGCGATACCCGAGCTGCCGCCGCGCGCTGCTCCCGGCCAAGGCGCATCCCCGGGGCGCGGGGCGGGAGGGGACGGGCGGCACGGCACCGGGCCCGGCCCCAGCCCCACCGCCCGGCCCGGG
>VZRV01006684.1:214603-228414 GCA_013398115.1 Falcunculus frontatus | reverse complement strand
AGGCGGGCGGGAGGAGGAGGAGGAGGAGGAGGATGAGGAGGAGGAGGAGGATGCTCAGGCGGCGGCCCGCGCCATGTTGCTGCTACCTGGCGGGCTCTGTGCATTGTGGGAGCGGCGGCGGGGACGGGCAGGGACGGGCAGGACGCGGGGCGGGCGATGCCTCCCACCGGCGGGCGGGACGCGGCCCCGGCCCCCGCCGCGGGGACCCCGAGGGGGGCGGTCAGTGGGGCTGCGTGCCCCCTGCTTCATGCCACAGCCGCTATTCTTCCCCTCCCTCACCATCCTGGGATTTTAAAAATTCATTTTCTTTTTCTCTCATAGACCGAACAAATTACTCGTTTCTCCATCAGGGATGTCTGTGATTTTGGCCGGTGCCCAGCCGTGCCCTGCTCGGGGCGCGGAGGAGGCTCCGCACGCCGGGCACCGCCGGGCGCAGGGACGGGCCGGTCCCTTCCTCTCGCTGCCGCCGGTTCTCTCTCAGAGCCGGCGGGAGGAGAGCCTCGTCCCGCTGGGTTCCATCCGTGTCACAGCCTGCTGCAGCCTCTGTGTGCCTGGCTGCCATCCTACCGCACATCCACTTATTCCCATTGTGCATTTGGTATATTTCTCAGGTGCTAAGTTTTCCAGTTTTGGGGTTTTTTTCTCTCCGATTCTGATCCCATCCTTCAAATTGTTTACAGCCTCCTTCAGCTTGATTGCATCTGTCGTTCAAACCAGTACTGAAAGCACTGAAGGGAAATGGGCCCAAACCAGTTCCTTCAATAATTAACTCCAGTTCTCACCAACACATGGAAGTACACATCTTTGAAAAGTTTAGCATCCATGTCAAATCGGAATGAAAAGCCTAGAACATGTTCCAGCAAGGTCTCAAGATGACACCCCACTGCTTTATGAATCGTTAATGACTTTTTTTTACAGCTCAGGTTATGGCAAGAGTTCTTTTGGCAGCAGAACTGAAGATACTACTCTCTTTCTCGGTTTTCCTTTTTCACCTTGGAAATGCATCCTACTACTCCAAGGAGTCCAAAATACAAGTTTGAAACAGGTACATTTGCCACACTCTCCACCAAAGTGCTTTTGACTATTTATCCTCTGTCAGAATTCAGCTGTTTAGCTAACAGCTGTACTCAGAGGGTGGTATCTGTACTGCATCTGAAACTCACCATGACTGTGAAAGAAACAGACAAACCCGTTTACAGAGAAACTGAACCGTGAAAGAGATGGGTCAGAAATCACTCATCAGTTTAGTAACAGGGAGAGAAAATGCTATCCTGACTCCTAAAACAAACACTCCCAATAAATGCTTAGCTGGACTTTATTGCTGCTATCTGAAAGGAAGGAGATGGAGAAAGTAGCAAGCACAAATGAAAAACAGCCAAGATGAAAATACGGAGCTTACCCAGAGCTTGTATTAGGTGCAGATATAGGGCCTTCACAGCTAGGAAACTAAGATTAGTAAATTCAGAGTAGAGATTAAAACAATGCTTGATTCTGCTGGGAGAGTTCAAAATAATGGGAACTGAATTTTAAAAATACTTTTCTTTCCATGTTCTACCAGTATGTCCAGGATTATCAGCCACGACTGCTGCTGCTGTCCCATGCCAGGAGGCTCACTCCCATCAGCAGAACAGGACATTCAGTGCTATAAAAAGCCCAGGACAGGTTCCTGGGAGCTGCTGTCCAGGTCAGGGGTGAGGTTTTGGCTAAGCAGTTTACATAGCTGCTCTTCATCTGTATGCCAAGGCAAATCTATACTAAAGCTACCAGTCATCTTTCGTGTGCATCGCTGAAATTGTAAACAACTGAAATTTCAGTTTTGTTTTCAGAAAGGACCCGGACCTGCCCTCTAACTGTGTGTGATGCTTCACAGCCGATATTTTGAACCCTTTCCTCAGGATATCTATTCTAAATTCAAAGACACTCATTTCAGTTCTCCTGGACTGTGGATTAATGATCTCAGCCATTCACAGCTGGAGCTCAGGAGCCAAATGTAATTATAAGCCACAGCAAAAAATAGATATCTGAGTCCAAAATATGCTATGATTTGACACAATTTGCATAAACCAGGATTTCAAATCTGCCATTAAGGACAGAAATTGGGGGCACTGAAAGTTGCCAAGAAACAACCTGTCTGTAATGTATCCAGACTGACTACTTATTACTTTAAGATGGATCTCATGCATCAAATATTTGCTGGCAAGATTTTAAATGACCTCATCTCTTACCTTGCACAACATCTTTTTGAAAAGATGGCATTTTTTTCAGAGCGCAGAGCCCAGGGTGTTCCAGGTGACAACGTATAGCTGATGTAACTCACACATGCAGAATTTTATACTGAATTTTTATGTCATTTTCAGCCGTTACATCTGTACTTTTTTCTTACATCTGTGTTCCGTTCGTATCTATGATCTGTTCAACTGTGACAGAGAAATTCCCTTCTCACCAAGGGCTTGCTGTTGTGTTGTCACACTGTACCATGAGTGAGCAGTGAGTTCCCTGCCAAATCCATATTCTCACACTGCAAGGACCAGGCCTGAAGATTTCAGCTGTAGAAAACAAACAGGGCTGGTTTCAGCCAGTGCTGATGAACAGTTAAGAACTCTGAAATGTAATGCAAGAGAGCAGCAGGCAGAGAGACACCCGTGTACCACGCAGGAATGCAGAGCACAGAGGGTGTTGCTGCAGCCCTGGGGACTGAGCTACCTGTGTAAGTAACAGCCCCTGGATCCTGGAGCTGTGCAGAGACCAGCACCAGAGCCTCAGGCTGACTGGGAACCAGTCAGGCTTTCTCCAGCGTTGGGATTTCTGGAAATGTTGCCATATTTAGGCCAACGGTCTAAAGCAGTGCAAACTTCTTTGCAGCAAGGTGGTTCCCAGACATCCCCTTCATTCAGTGCAAGGGACCAAAACAATCATCTGTTACGGAGTTTTCAAACAATAAGCTTTAATTGCCTTAATAGAAAAATAAGCACTGAAATATATATAAATGTGATTACATTAAAGTAATTCTGTAGTCTAACATACTAGAAACCAAAGCCCAGTCATATTTTAATGATACAGAGTAGCAAGATTTAGGGTTTAGAAATTTTCCATCGAGAATACCGAAGTATCCAGTATTGTTTAGGAAACCACAGTAAAGATGAGACAAACCTCCACGTTGCAATAAAAACTAAGTAAATCAATTTATTCTGTATACTATACAATGTGTAAGTTTGTAAAGAACAATTGACATTTTTATCACCTTAACATCTTGACTGGGTGTAAATATGTCCAACAAAATGTACTCCTGTGGCCTTTACACAAACACTGTCCTACTACATCAAGAACAATGAGAGGGAAGCCTTTGGTGTTACAGATTTGGGGACATATCTGTGAAGTTGTAATTAATCCACTTAACTATCTCAAATAAAATGTTGGTGCTATCTGCTATTACAAGCCTACATGAGTACTACTCTAACAACTAAACACCGTCTATTTTTAAAGGCAAGATATGAAAGGGACTGCCAGTCTATAGTGTGGACAGGTTTTCTTTGAAAAAGGCAATTATCAAATGGTAAAACTCATATAATACATTATGTACATCAGTTTGGATAGCTGAGTTATCTTGCTGGAGTAAGCTGAAAGTAAGCATCGATTTGCAGTCATGTTCCATTTACTGTTAAGTGACTACTGGACTTAAGTTTTATACAGTGTATGGAATCAAAATAGCTGTGCCTGCTGCTGAGGTCTGTCAGATGTGAAGGCTCATAATCAGTCACTGACCTAGTTAGTATTACAGTACTTCAAATATACACATGGATAATATATTCCTAGCTGAATTTGTAGTAATCTTAGGAACTGCAAGTCACTGAGTGAGCATCGGAAGAGCTTGTGTTGTCCAACCAGCAGGACAAGCTGAGTTGTAGCTGAGTGAGTGGAATGTTGAAATTTAAATGGCTATCTTTTTAAACCTTCCCAAACATCAAGAGAATTCACCTTAGGGGAGCTACGGAATAGTGGCACCAGACAATACACAGCAAGTCATCTCAAGTTGTTCAACATTTCTTTCAGGCCCAGTGCTATCATTAAGTTTCAATTTCATTCATACATAGAAAAATAAAGAGGGATTTTCACATTAGAACAAACATCTATAAAAAGCAGCTTGCTTCAGTATTTCCAGTTTCCTTGTTATTCTTCCAGCCTAATTTCTTAAAGAAGTGGGTCCATTTCTTCAAACTGTTCTGCAAAACCACAAATTATTTGTAATACTAGTGGAGGATAAGGAGTAAGGACAGGCTTGACAAAGCCCATCTAACTACTAGAAAAGGGCTATACAGACCTGAATCAGGTGAGCAATTCTGAAATTCTCTGGAATTGCTTCTCTGAATCAAAACCATTACATAGACACCGTATGTTTTGATCAGAACAGGACCAAATAAAGAGTATTCATTTTCTCTTGACCATTTTGTTTGCCTTTAGAAGAGAGTACTGCAGAAGATATGGGCCAGCACTGGTTTTGACTAGCAGTCCTTTATACCCCAAGACCTTTCTGAATATGTCAGCACAAAGTACAAGCTTCTAAAAACATGCATCTTAAAGTGTTCTCTTATAATACTCACACTGGTGCTTTATTTTTAGTAGGCTGTTACCAAACTATTTTTTAAAAGAAAAAGGCATTCAGTAAACTGATCTTCCCAAAGAGTTTCTTGTTCTCCCAAAGAATGTGAAGGCTGTGACTACCTAAATGAAAATCAATTATATTATGGATCATACTCCACTTTCAATATTCTGATTTCATTGAACTAACCTGCTTTTAAATGCATCAATGTACCTGACTAATATCAACTATGTATTTTGGCTATCTAGTACTTACAACCTTCATCATAAACATGAAATGGAGTTCATTCCTATTTTCTGATATGAAGTTACCTATTTCTCAATAGGTCATTGTAGAAATACCTTTCCAGATAGTTGTTTCCCCAAAGCCAATGAGAGGCTGCTGTACAACGAAGAAAAGGAAATGGTTTACTACCGCTTCAGGAGTCCAAGAAAAAAAAAATATACCCTTCTTCTTCCAGAAGTCTAAAATAGCCCAAAGACAATTGCATGTCAAATGTTAGTGAGCCTAGATTTGGTGTCTGCCACACAGGGAACTCTCTAGAACAGTACACAGCCATATTCCCTGTCAACAGAGCATTTCTGCTTTAAAAGCTTAAACAACTGCTGAACAGAAAGGGCACTTGCCTGCAAATATAGGTACAAATTCCAGATTTATATTTGAATGCTGGATATTGTTGTGAAACAAAATATACAACTGCAAAAGCATAAGTTTGAGTCAAGTGTAAATGTGTTTCACAAATTTCAGGTATACAATTTTTACTTTCAGTAGCAAGATTCTGGGCTCATAGTTTCAGGACAAGACTTTGAAAGATACAGAATCACTTGTGCTTTGATTGGCACATTATCTGCTTTTTAAAATGTAAAACTAATAGACGTTTGCAAAAGGTTGTGCAAAACTATTGTATTTACAAAAAATGGCACAAGAGTGAATTCAACAGTCTATGCACATGCACACTTCATCCACATCTTCAACAAAAGTGTGTCCTAAGCTACGGAACTGAAAAGAATACCAGCTTCAACAGGCAGTTGTCAATAAGCACTAGGTTCACAAGAGTTACACCAGAATGGGCAAATATTGCCCAAGTAAAAACTCTATTGTTAAAGCTGAAACAGGTTTAAGGCCGTTCAAGTTCAAAAGCAGAAACAAAATTCAATCAGAGCCCTGTCTTTGTTTTTATACATGCTTTACCATCTAGCAACTTGTGGTCTAAACCTCTATTTTAGACAACAAACCCAAACACGGAAGAAAAACCCAACACAACTGGAGGTTATATTAAATACAAATATGCTGTAATTAAGATGAAATAACAAAAGCGGAAACATTAGAAGTTGTAAAACTTGCGATGTCACTTGCTGGAACCAGTCCTACACTAGGAAATGGGCAATATGTACATTTTCAAGTAGATTACATTGCTCTAACCAAACTTGTCCTTTTTAATCAGTGCATTGTTCTCAACTAGTCCAAATACTACGTTTTACTCTTAACAGTATTCCCTTACAATAGCAGCACATGCTATCGCTACCTGCAAAGCTGTCAGTCTCATGACTTAGTGTAAGAAAGAAAAAGGGGGATGTGAGGGTGAGAAATAACTATTAAGGAGAAAAAACAGGAATGAGAATAATCATGCAGTTCAGCTGTTCTCGTCAGCCAGCCAGCTTGCTAGCAACAAGAGATGGTTTCCGCTGTGGAAGATCCTGTGGAGTAGGAATATGGTCACCAGTGACTTCTGTCTTGTCAGGAGCTGCAGTAGGCAGTTGTTTGTTCTTCATCTTCGCTTTAGCCATGTTGTAATCACCAGAATCAAAGTATTTTTGCTAGAAGACAAAACACATGTATTTAAAAGCCTGAAATCTTATCAGATGTATACACTGAATTACATTGTTAAATAGATATTTTAAATTTTAAGAAGTTGTAAAATCTCTCTGATTCGTCAAGGTGGCTCTGCATTGATTTAAAAAAGGAATTATCAAGACTACTAAGCACAGACAGCTGAACTCTTAACATCGTTGTGAACATTACTGTGAACAATAATTTGAACATTATTTTTGCCCTGGTTTTCCCAAAAGCTCATCTCCTACAACTGAAACCTCGGGGTTTGCAAATTTTGTTGCAGTGAACAAGTTCTGCTACACAGAATAACCAAACAATGCACGAATTAAAGCTGGAGAACAGAGGCTGGCCTATCACACCAGAGATCAAAGCAGCATGAAACTGCATGCTAACAAGAAAACCTCTGCACACGTTAAAACAGTGAACTATAATCCCTAAAGTTCCCAAACCAATTATTTAGCGAAGTCAAATCTACTGTACAGTCCTTCTGAACTGTGTCAAGGAAATTACTATCCCATATTCCATTTTTTTTCTGAATACAGAAGTAAATTAAGTTTAAATTCCTTGTTGAAAAACAGTGTTCCTTAATATATCAGCAAGTTTTTATTAGCACTACCTTTAAGAATAGTCAGATTTCTCAAAATATTAAGTTATATGTACATGTCAAAGTATATATACATGTCAAAGCCACATGACTGTTATTTATCCACATCATGGTGAGATGAGACATGGAATTTCATCCAAGCTCTGCATCAAGTTTTCAACTGCTCACTGACACATTTTGCAGGAAAAGCTGCATTATTTTTACATCTTACCATGAGGCCTACCACTAAGATACTTGTAACCCAGGACTTTGAACAGATTTCATATGAGGCAAAAAAAATTAGATTCAGGATTAAGATTTACACCACTAACTACTGCTTACAATCACTACCATCTCTGAAGAGCAGAGCCCTCAGTTAGCTTTCTACAGGCTTAGACCTCAGTCAGCTGAACAACAGCCATCACTACCTGCTATGTCTAAGTGCTTCCAGGCAGCACATTGCCACCAGTCTTTATTCTGTATTAGTACTAACAAGCTGCAAAATGCTCAGCATTTTCCTCATTTATTCTAGCTTCTCACAGATGGCCTTGCATTTGATCACTTCTTTCAAATCAGCTATGTCTGTCCAGGTGTCTTTGTGTCAGAAACACTACCTGAAAGCACACATACTACCCTCACTCTGTTTTAAACCTTCATCAGTGCAGGCAGCCCAAAGGACACCAGAATCTCTATCAAGTAAAGATGCCTCCTCATTTAGGCCACTGAGCACACTAAATCAAAAGAATAAAAAATAAAATGGAAGAAAGCTATTATCACCACATCAGGAACTGTAGAAGGCATAGTATGAATTGGAATCCACAAGTTTATGCCACCTTTTCATCAGAGTAGCAAAAGTCAATTAAGATGGCCATTGATCTGTCTGTGCTCAAATTTGAAAGTACATGCTGCAAGAGCCTTTGCATTCAATAGTGTATAATGAAGATGAAGATACTGTACAGGTTGTTATTGCTGGTGGTGAGATTTTCTCACATTTGCACCGAGTGCAAGCAGTCATAATTCCTTTATGGCTATCAATCCTTGCTGAGTGAATGCTGGCCTGTTTTCCAGAGATATCATCACAATACATACTTACCACTCCCCTCTGTGTCTACACATACCCTGAACCCAAGGAAGTCTCATTTAGGCTGCCTTTGACCACGCAGCAGCCTAACTCAGAGGGGAGTTGCCTCATCTACCCCCTGCCCAGGCCCAGCAGCCATTAATGCTGCTTCCTATGTTCCAGTGTACGAGACAAAGATGATCCAAAACACCTGCCAACAGCAACAATCCCCAAGAGATGTTACCAGATAGCACAGAATTACATCAGCACTGAATCCCACCAGCTGGTTTGCCAAGGATTTATCCCTGGAATCATTGCATGTACTGAAAGGGCCTAGACAACAGTAGAAAAAAACCACAGTAGTGTGACAGCAAAGAAAGCACCATCAGAAGCAGTGACATACTAGGATTATGCCAAGAACAGAGTTCTAACATGCCTGAAAGGCATTACATAATCACTCTATGAATAATTAAAAAAAAAAAAACCAGTCAAATAGCTAAGAAAATAAGAGACAGTGGTTAGATGTGGAACAATACTGAAATATTAACTCACTCTTCGTTCTTCTATCATTATTTTTTGGTCTGGGTGTATATGCAGAATAATACTACCATTCTCAAACCACTAATGCCAGATGATGCCTGGTCTAACAGCAGACACCCAACTTTTATGTGCTAGAAACATGGCTAAAAGGAGTGGACATCAATTTTGGGGGCATAAGAATGACCATGATAAAATCAGGATGCATTTCTATCCTAATGCTTTTTTCAAGTCTATCACAGCAGCTTCTAAGTTTAATTTTTTATAACAAGTGTGGTTGAGCCACTGATGCTGTAAACAGCTATCGGGCCAACCTGGCATTTGTTTTTTCAGAGACAAATTTCTCTTCCTCGTGCTTTCTCAATATTTAAAGTTCTTAGGACTCCTTCCGTGCAAAGGCCTGTGGAATGGGAAAAAAAATTGCAGATACAGGAATTTTGGATTTTTTTGTCCATACTTACTCCTTTTTGAAGCCTCTTCCTCAAGAAGTCTGAGCCTCCTGGCTTCTGGCCCAGATGAGGGTATCTTGCTTTCAATTTTGCTTCTTCAGCTTTTTCTGGACTTATCACCTTATCCTCCATTTCCTGAAAGACAATCAGTGACACTGTAAGTGACACACACAACAATGTCTATTTATGCAGAGTAGCTTTGCAGGTAATAAACCCACATGCCCATTGCTGCTACCAAGTGAGCATAACAATTATCTGATTAGACATCTTCATACATTCTTTCTCAAATGCTGACAGCAACTGTAGGAGTTCAGCCTCCCATTTTAGACACCCTTCCTGGAGATGCTGAAGATGTGTGCACTTCCCCCTCAAAGAAAAGTAGTTTGAATTATTCAATCTTGGAAAAAAAAAGCCTCAAACAAAACTCTTTTTTTTTTGGTCAAAACAAGGGGTCCACTAAGAACAAACACATGTTGAATACGGAGCAAGAACCACAGGACTTTTTTTCCAAATGCCCATTTCATCATGTAGTTGCACAGGCAGACTGGCACTTGCACTGCCACACTGATCTGTATGGCTGCTCCAGCTGTAATGTGTTAATATTCACTGTGAAACAGTCTCAAAAACATGCCTGCTGTTACATTAATAGCAATACTGTGTTTCTCTATACATGTCTATAATTATCCTGAAATTATGAGGATGAAGACAGTTGGATAGTACATCTGTGTAAAATAAAATGCCTATTTTATGAGTATACCGTAAAACATGGATGCTCAAAATAATAATTTAGGGATACTCATTTGGCAAAATTGCAATTTGTTCGCTGGCCTCTACTTCACACTCATCTGTTCCATGTCGACGTAGCAATCGGATGTATGAAGTACAATTTATTCTATTGGATAGTTTCTAAAATATCTTTCATTCAAAATTCTTGTTTTGTTTTTTTTTTCCAGTATTTGGCCACAGCCTTCTTTTTTTTAATGCAAACCACTGCTAGTTCAGAGAAAACATATAATGATTTGCACTGACTGCTGTAGTGTAGAATTGTTACCATCACCTGAAGTCACCGAAAGACTTTCAGGCAGGAAGTAAAAATTGCCACTGAAGTCAGGAGGGCCTCATTCATCTATGACTAAGATTTCACGTCCACTTAGAGCTGCTTAGGCAGCCCCTTCATACTCTTTTCCATGCCTGTCATCATCCTTTGCATTGCATCCATCAGCATGACTGCCTGTACTCCCCAGTAAGGGATTACAGAAACTGATTCAACAGAAAAATAACCATTTTATCTTTTTTTTTTCTTCTCCCCATGCTGGGCTGTTTTGTTTGGATAGGTTTCCAGAGCCTGGATGACCAAGCAGCTGCACAAACAGGTACGTTAACACAGCAGCAGGGAGGACAGGAACACAAGGAACTGGGAGCTACTTAAGCCACAACTGCCAAAGAACACCACCACACACGCCTATCCCTGGGTGCTCTTCTCTATCTCTGATTAAATGCTTCAGGCTGTGGAAGATTCAACATCTTTCTGGTACAGAAACAAACATTATAACATTATGATGAATAAATATAGCGGATTTAGAACATAACATTTTCTAGTTGTTCCACTTGGACAAAACACCTCAAGGACAGCTCTGCACAATACAACAGGAAGCTGAATTAACAGTTCTCCCAAGGAAAAAATAGAAACTCTCATAACAATTAAAAAGAAACTTCTGTGACAACAGGAACCAATGCTTTTTATTAGATAAAAACGCAGCTAGGCAATACAACGCAAAATAAAAACAAAGATAAAGGGCAAAGTTTCCCTGACACTACGAACATAGAACTGTGCCACTTCTCACCAGGCAGTATCACACCAGCCAAGCCTGCAGTTCTCGTGCGTTACAAAGATCACACAACTGCTGCTCTCCCTGTTGAGGATCATCAGAATGCCAACACAGACTGGATTTGTTCAAAAGTAATCCTTTCAGCTCAACACTTTAACATCTAATGCTGCATCACTGGGTACTCACTGCTGAGCCAACACACAAAGTATTTCAGGGGGCATATTTTGCCACTAAAAACGAAAAGGACATATTTTCTAAGACGAGAGGACCAACAATAAATAGCTTATATAAATATGTATTCACGGTGCATCAAAGGAGACATTTATGCAAACTCACAGGGCTGACAAATTATGGCACAGCAGGCAATCCAAACACAAACACCGTGTTACGCATCAGTGCAGCTCAAAAGGATACAGAGCACAGCCGCTTCTTCTTGATGACCAACAACAACTAAGACTCAAAAACCCACGGAACACAAATTAAAGAATTTCAATACCACGACTTGGGGTGTCAAACAACAGCAGCTGATGGCAGGTTCAAAAAATACTTAAGACAACAGTTCTTCAGGTAAAATACAGTTAAGCTGCAGAACTCCGTGCTGAAGGATACAGGGGGTGCCAAGAATTTAGATTCAGAAAGCAATTCGATGTGTTCATCTGCAGCTCAGAAGCCTTTTAAACTCGATTGCTGAGACCTCGGAGAGTTTTCCTGGGAAGATCACTGCCTGCACGTCCTGATCTTATATTCTTCTGAGGACTAGATGGTATTGAGCACTCTCAGAGATGTGCTGCTGAGCCCCGAAGACTTTAATCCAAGCCACTCCTACATTCAGAACATTCTCCCTTGAATTACAGAAGCAACAACCAAGTGACTAACAAATGACTGGGGAGTGGGCAGAAATCAAGATATACCACGCTCTTCTTCCTAGTGACAACCACACAAAAGTTATAATTTTAGTTCTCTACAGGAATCTGACACAGCTCATGAAGTCATTAAAGCGATCTACCAGGAAGGCAGTAGTTACCTAACTCACTTAAAGACAGCTTTTGCTTTTAATCTTTGCAGAGGTTCTAGCAGCATAAAGTTCTGTATCTGCTGGACTACTGACCTGCATGACAATAAAAAAGAGCCATCAACCTTTTAAAATGCTGGTGTACGAATGGCTCATCTTTAGCAGAAGACATTAGAGAAAATGCAAACAGAAAATGGGAAAAACATGGCAAAGGCACAACCCTACAGCAAACTGATGTGACAAAAGCCAGTTCAGCAACAAAATGCACCACCTCTAATAGTTTCCGGAAAAATACAGGCTTTTAAGGCAAAAAGTCAACCAAACATATGTTCTCCTATGTCTAAAGTTTCTTTGTTTCTGAACTTCCCCCTGCCACTGTCCTGAGTTTTCACACCAAGAAGAGGAAATGCTGGTCTTTGGCAGATTTTCAGTTTGTATCCCTCTGTAGTTAAAAACCTTTCTCGCTCAGCACAAGCTTCTCACAGCATGTCAGAAAGTTTAGAAAAAAGCTCTGATCATGAAAACACTGCCTCAAAGTTCATTTAGGGGCGTCATCTTTTTTAAGCATACATATGAATAGGTACTGCAAAATAGGTTGTTTATGTAAGTGTTTCAGAGCTAAGCATTAACCGAGTGAATGTTCAATTTTGCCTACCCAGACAAATGGTTTTAGTGGAGGTTAATATTGCAATGTCATAAAGGCACTGATATCACAGTATCAGACCAGGACATAATCTCATGGAAAGAAAAGTTTTATTTTATTGGTGTTACATAATTTTTCTTGAACACCTTATAAGAACAAAATTAAATTACGAGATCAGCAAGCGACTTCCGTCTCTCAAATAAAGGGTAATTTTTCCAAGCGCTGCATAAACATGACATTTCAAGACTTCAGTCTGAATGTTCCTTAGGAAGATCAGCCCCAGTCACCTGACTTCATCAGAACACCCTAGAAGGCATCACAATACGCTTGCTGCCACATGTTTAACTATGCTCTTATTACAGAGCTATTCTAGGAGCGCTGCATAGGCCAGGGACTTATTTTTATAGGCTTTGAACAGGAACAGTATCCCTTCAGCAGCCTACCTAGCATGCACGTTAAGTCACGCTGCAGAACACACCTATTTAAGAGCAGATTACAGACCTGCCAAAGAAGCTGGTTCTGATTACTGCACCTATTGAGAAGGTATCATTCCACATGAACCCCCGAAGCTCTACTTGTATGACTAACTCATATTACAAATTGTAAATTATTAAACAAAATCTTATCGGCTGAGGTAGATTAAGCTTTTTCTTTTAGCGTCCTTCAAAGCAGTACTTGTGTTTCATAACTTCTCCGGATCATAGCCGCGGGGATTGCAACCGGGCTCCCACAGCAATGACAAGACTAAAAAACAAACGGCTTCTTAAAGTCACAGCACAGCCATCTCTGAAAGCAAATCCCCCTTGAGAAACGATACAATTATTAGCTACAGCGATGACATAAGAGGGCCACCACAAGATAACCCAGCCAGTTATTCTTTCTAGAAGCCTTAACTAGCACAGGTCACGGTCGTTGTGATTTGGGGGTTTCTGCTCCTGAATTGATTACATTAAAAACTGAACATTTTCTAGAACTGAAACAAACGTTTCGCCTCCGGATGATGGCTGGTGTCCATCCGGCCGCTGCGATCGTGAGCCGAAGCCCATGGCGCAGCGAGCGCCATCGGCCAGGCCAGGCCAGCGCACACCGACGGTGGGCCAGGGCACACCCGCTCCCGAGCCATCACGGTGCTCCTCCGCCTCCCGCCCCACACGGAGCGGGCGGCGGGGCCCGTGCTACCCGGGGAGCGCCGCCCGGCCCCGCTCCGCGGCGGCGGCCAGCCCGGGGCAGGCGGTACTCTGAGGGGCGGCCGGGCCCGGGACACGCTG
>VZRV01006684.1:182476-213587 GCA_013398115.1 Falcunculus frontatus | reverse complement strand
AAAAAAACAAACAAAAAACCCCAAAAGAAGCCAAAAGTGTGGGAATCCTGGAGCTGCCACGCCTTCAGCCTCACACCCTCTGTTTTAAAGGAAGCCTCTTGGAGAATCCCTCCAGCTTTTGTTCCACCGGGGGGAGGTGTTTTTTTGGAAGATAAATCCTTCGTTTACATCATTTTTTGTGGATCTCAGTGTGTTTTTCACACACTGAGAATAATAAATCTTAATAAATCTTCAGGGGTCCCTAAATAAATGGATGATGTGAACAGCAAGGTATGGGTTCTATTTAGCACAGCTCCAGAGGGACTGGCCAGGACACGCTCTGTGTGATTATGGTCAGCAAGAACATGAGAGACAGGTCAGAAAGGTCTGTGAAAACAGAAGCTGTGAATGATTTTGCCACAGCTGAATTGTACTAAACGCCCCACAAGCCAGTAGTTGGAAGAGGTTTTTTGTGCACCTGAGAGATTTGTCCAGAAACCAGGATCACGTAGCTGTGGGGAAGCCAAGGAATGTGCACATCCCTCATTCAGAAAGGGATCCAGCCAGGCAGATGGCACAGAAAAATAATCATAGACTGCACCAGTGGGTTTTTTCCTAATGATGAAAAAAGCTGTGACAGTGGTGGGTGTGCCACATTTGCTTCTAGCGAAATCGGGGAGAAACGGTCTGAAAGTGTGAAAAACAGATCAACATAGAAAAATGATCATAAAAAGGATGAAGTTCAGAGATTTTAAAAGGAAGCAAAAGACCAAAGCAGTGACTACAGACAAGAATGCAGACTTCAGGAATTTCTTTCAGATCTCTTAGAAAATTAATGTGAGGGAGAACAGTTTCAGGGATTCAGCAGTTCCTTAATACAATTATTTCTTTAAGGGAACACAATGCAGAGGAAAGTTGGGAAATAAATTCAGGACCTCAGGAAAAACCCAGGTTCTTCAATGGCCTCAAATACAAGAAAGCAGCCTACAGAAACTAGGTCAGTTTTTAAGGATGTGTATCTAAAGCAGATCGTGAAGACAAGGGGGCACCGAAATATTACTGAACAAAATCAAAGAGTTTAATGTTTCTTTTGGTTCAATCTGGCATGATCAAGGTAAATAGTGTAACAAATAAAGTACAGCCTCTAGCTTGAATAAGGAAAGACTGGTTTACAGGTTACTTTAATTAGCTTTGGTCAATATTTTCAACTTGGATGAAAAAATATCCTTAAGAGATTAGAGAATGACAGAAGCAATCTCCAGTTAATCACTGGTGATTCATATCAGAACCTGTAAAAAATGAATGGGTTTCCAGGAGTCACTTTTCCTGAATTTGAATAGGAGTATGGGGAGGACAGAATATAAGCTATATAATTAAGCTGTCAATAATGACTTGATAAATCATCTAAAATAAGCACTCAAAAGAAACTGAGTAGCTAGGCAGGAATTCACAGTTAAGAACAAGGGTTTCACACAATCATCTTTCCTTTAAGAAAAAGGAAACAGACCATGTGGAGAAGTGGGTGAAGGTGGCTGAAGTTCCAGATGCCTTCTGGCATTAATAAGGCTTCTGACACTTCCCCATGCAAACTAGGGAACCTTAATTAGATGAAACTTTAATGTAGTGGATGCAAGTTTGTTGGAAACAGCTATCAGTTCTTCAAACAGCAATGCTGTGCTGAGCATATAAAATCTTGGGTAGTGAGAGAATAAAGTTCAATAAGGAGAGCTACCATTCTGGGAACAAGCAGGAAGGACATCTCTTATACTGGGTAACAAGGTGAATGCAACTTGACATCTCCTGATACTGAAAAACAGCGCATTACAACAGGATCTATGGAGAGGACTTTAATCCAAACTATTTATCAACCAATTCTTCCAGTGTGATTGTCACAGAGAGGCCCTGGCTGGGATGCTGTGTCCAGCCTCAGACACTCCAAGACTGATTCAGTCCAAAGAAGAAAGCAAAGAGCCAGAATGATGAGAGGTGCAGAAAATAAAGGCTGACTGAACAGTCTGGGGTTGTCTTAGTTATCAGAAAAAGACTGAGAAGGGAGATACAAGAACTAAATTGTTTTCTTTGCTTATAGTGAAAAGGCTAAGTAGTATTTAACTCAACTTCAGCAAGATTTAGTTGGATGTTATTTCTCATGATAATTATAATTTATCACTGGAAGAGATTAGTTGTAGCAGCCATCACTGAAGGCTCTTATAAACCACTCAAACATTTATTAAAGATAATGCTATATGATTGAGCCTGCTGAGGAGTAAAGAGAAGAAACCAATGACCTCTCAAAAATTAGTTTAGTCTTAACCTATGCATACAAGGTTGTGTGGAATTTAGTTCATAGTTTATGAGCATCCAGCATTTCTCCAGGTGCGTCCCTAATGGAAAGAGTTTACTCAAATCAAGCTGTAAATGGAGAATGACTCAGTAAAATCAAAGTTGTGCACAGATTATCCAAGGTCACTTTCATTCCAAATCCATATAGGGACTAAGTGTAGTTTAAATATTAAAGTAATACAAATTTATTTCCTAGACATGACTTGTAGTAACCACACATTCAAAATCCACACTTCTTTGCTGTTCAAAGCAAGTAATTGAAGGGAGATGACTTGAAGAAGTCTATTTAAATAAAGTTATCAAGATACAAACATTGCATAATGTCAGTGCAAAATAAAAGGTTCATCTACAGGGGAATGGTGACTTTTCATTAAAAATGTGTCCTTTCCTCATGCTTTTTTTTCACTGAATATGCAAGCAGCTGTGCACCATGACACAAATAAGGAGTTTGAGGATACATGCTGTTTGCTTATGACTCAATAGCAGCTCCACAGAAACTAGGACACACTCTTGATACCCCAGTCCAGACCACAGCTCCGTACACAGTACAACTGCAGTTGTGTTTGACTATTCTGCTACCAAAAGAAACCTTTTCCCCATTTTAGAGGGCACACAAACGACTAGAAACTGCAAACAATCTCTTCCCGTGCAGTTTTCCCCAATTCTCTCTAAAATGAATGCTAGGTGACCTTTGAAAACCCGGTGTAACAGAGTGGAAAACGCTGCTGAAGTGGGGAAAGGACTCAGTAATATCTGAGCTTTGCCCTTTTGGAGCAGCAGTCATTTGCATGTAGGAGATAGTTGATGAGTATCATCTGGAAAGTCCAGTCTCCCTTACGGTCCCTGGCAGCCTTCCTGGAGATTTCACGATACACTGACTTCTCTCATCTAAGGGCAGTGCTGAATATACAAGATGCACATTCATCCTTTCTCCAGGCTTCATCAGATAAGCATGTTAAAGGGCACCTTGCATATCACTGACACTCTAAAAACCTACAGCAAAGTAAAGAAAAACACATAAATCAAGGTAAGACAGTTGAGAAACTCAGATCTTCATCAAACATCATAAAGCTTCATTTTCATTATTAAATATATAGCTCAAATATAATCAAATGCTTCTAACTTTATTTCTCTCAGTTACACAGTTTAACACTTAGCATAAACTGTTCATCTGACTGTTTTGTTTTAGGAATACACACACATATCAGAAAATAGTCATATGCCCAGTGTAGCATTGCTAGTAAAACTTCCTATGGCCACCTAGTGGCCTACATGGAATTGACCTATGAAAAATATTTAGGATTACATGAAGATCCTCTCATCTAAAAATAAAACAAAAAGTACAAGTTTCATAGCTTTTGCATATATTTAAGATATAAATACTAATTTGTTTGCACAGTACATCCTTTAACACAATTTGAGAAATAAAATGGGGGAGGGTGCAAATTTTATGTGAGGAAAAGTAATAACAAAAAGCAAAATGAAAATGGCCCTTAAGGAAAGAAAAGAAATTGAGGGAGCAAAACGTGAATTGAATTAATGATCTGAACGCATGAGTAAGTAAATAAACAATCTGCACAGTGGTTGCAAGTGTTATTAAATCCGGATGTGAGAAAAAATGGAAAAGGGTACCATTGAAGAGAAAAAACAGCTAAATGCTTGCATAGTATGAAATGTTATGGAAATTCACCTGTTGTCCCCATTTTCAATAACTTAAATGAATATCACTTAAAACAGCACACAGATTAAAGACATCTGTATATATTTCAGATTTCAATATTAATGCCAAAAATACATAGTATGATTTTACATAGGATTTATGCTACATTAGAACACTAAAGACAAACATCACTTGAGTATTAAATGAAACATTAAATATTAAATAACTGAAAAATAAAATAAAAAGTGTAAACACTAAACTAACTTGGGAATTTGCTATTGCAACACATCCAATGAAGTGGTTTTAAACAGTACAAAAAGATTAGATTTAAGTATGTTTCCAGTCTACTTGGAATACACGAAGCTCATTCCAGAAACCTTTTAAAAACTGGTCCAGGATCACATAGAACCTTCTTTCTCTTGAGCGCTATTTTTATTCCTTTACAGACTTAACTTTATTCTGTTGTCTCTACCAATCTTTGCTTGCAAGGAGTACTCAACAGTAAAATGAATACTTTAGTTTGCCATTGTTTGCTAGCATCTTGGTGAAAACTGAGGATTTGTAGGAGATTCAGTGTAAGATTTGAGTTCATATGCAGCGCCGCTATCAACTTCCATGGATTTCCGAGAGAATAGGAGCCTTACATCTCTGTGGAGGTAGATCTTTCCAGATTTAGAACTCTGGAACCTGAAAAGATACAAATATCTGTGTTATATAAAACAAAGGATTAATCTCTAAAAATTATTAAATAAAATGGACTCTTAAAACATTAAGGCCAAAACACTTTTGAATGAACAAAATTAGTCAGTTAAAATGAAAGGAGAAAGAATATCCTAACACTTTCATTCTGCTTTGTTTCTTTTGACATTTAAAGGCTCTGTTCCTGATCACCAGTGCAATGTACAGCTTTGAAAGTGGCATGGAATATTTGAAATTCACACTGCCATTATGTGCATCGAAGATCAAAGTCCTCAGCAATCTGGAATGGCAAAAAATGCTCTTCAGTGAGCACTGAAAATGTCCAAAGGGTAGCCCAAGCACACACAAAAGGGAATTTTCAACTATATACATATTGAATATGCATTTCAGTTCAAGCAATCATATAGACAGATTCCATGGCTCTCCTTGTGAATGCATCACCAGGAGGTTCACTGCTGCTTTATACCACACTGCAAACAAACAGAACTTGTCTTGAGAAGCAGTAGGTACCAGGATCTCTGCAGGCAGGCAAAGAATGTTTTTTGCACAGACTGGGGAGCATTTCAAAGAGACTGCAGTTCACTGGCCCAACCACCAAAGCAAACATTGGTCAATTCCTGGGCCCATTCATCTTTTATGCTGCAGCTAAACAGCCCATTTCAGGTCCTCCAAACTTGCAGGAATGTGCCAGTTCCACTTTCTCTGGGCTTTAACAACTGTACATAGAGAGACAAGATCTGCATTTCAGAGAACTGTATTCTATAGTTTTCATGTAGCAGAACTCCCTAATTTCCTTCTCTCCACCAGGAAAGGCACAAGAGCCTAAGGAGCATTTCTGATGGCAGCTGAACTTAACATCACTACCCCTGTGCCGCAGTGAGGGAGAAATGCTATTGCTGCTGCAATAGAAACAGAAAAGCCATTTCTGATGTCACAACAAGAGGATACCATGGCAAATGCTGAGAGAGCAGTGCATGCTGCATTATCATGTATTACAACCTGCACAGATTTTTAATAGGCTTTTACTTATTGACCCCACTGAAGCAAAAGCAGTATCTCTAGAATAAACCCATGCATAATTTGGCTAAAATTCGGAGAGGCAGGAGAAAGACAAGTGCAGAAGATCCATCAAGGCTTCATCATCTGAGGAAGGCAGGTTGTGGAAATGGATTCTGGATTCTGTGGCTCTGTTCTGTTCAGATGAGTGATGCAGAATAGCCTGTAGTCATCCCCACAGCCAGACAAAGGAAAACTCTGTTCTCCCAGATACAGCAGTCAAGGACATTCAATGCAGCAGGGTCCAGCAGAATGCTCCTGCTGGCTCCCACAGAGATCCCATCCATCACTATTTATTTGCTTGGTGCTGTCAGTGTGAAAGCCCTTCACCTGATGGGCAAAGGGAGAAGACACTATCTTAAGAGAAGACTGTGGAAGAGAGCACAAGGAAGAGTGAAAGAGACAAGGGACAAAGCAAACACCACAAACAGTTAACTCAGAATGTAGCTCGTAACACATTTTAGAAGGAAAAATTTTAACTGAACGGTCTATTGCAGCAAAAGTATGATTGAAATTAATTCCTATAGATCTTGTTATCAAAGCACCATCATAAAATAGATCTCAACTCCCATTTTACACATGGATCTTTCAAAAGAATTCTTAGCACGGTCTATTTTTAAACTTCTCAAGCTTGCTCTTTTCTGTGAGTGATAATCCTGCAAGACTCCCTTTGCTCAGTAAATAATGGTTCCCTGGAACATGACTTTTCTGAGCATGACATTTCAGAAAGATTGAAGAAGGATAAGTGGGAGACAGCAGCAAAGTTCAAGGGATTCTTCTCATCTCTGCATCCATTACCTATTTTTATTCTTTTAGACAGGTCTACCCTAGTAATTGGGATTTAGAAATGTTGCTTTTCATACATGCAAATACACTGGAATAATCGAGACAAGCATTCCCTGCACCTTTGCAGGGTGGTGATGGAGTGGCCAGCACGGGATTGACTCCAGAGCTGTGGCAGCTCCAATAGTTTTGTGTAAAGAAATTTAAAAACCCAACACAACCAAGGTCTCTGACAGACCATGTCCCAGGAACAGTAACAACAGACAAATACAGGAATGCTTAAACACACAAATATCAGATGCTAGAAAGTCTGGCAGAGGAACTTTACTGGAGAAATGACAAACATAGAAGTCCCTACATGTATTTTATAGGCCATCAAAATTTACAAAGAACAGAGTAATTCACAGAAGCAGGATAATCTTGAAAACATATGTAGCAAGATGTGTTTTATAAGTGAAAAAGACCATACAACACAATCTATAAAATCCGTAAGTAAAATCATTAGGACAAGGATAAAAATTTCTAGGTAAGAAAAAATGCTGAGAGCCCATGAAGATCAAAAGCAGCTAGTAAATCAGCAATAGCAGGTATCTTCAGCTTCCACCAATAAAGGTGTATGTCACATTAGGAAGGTATTGTTTAAAAAGTTTCTCAACACCTTGAGGAATCACCACTTTTAACAATCAGTTCCAAGCTTTCCCTCCACCGAGCCCTCAGTACCAACCCCTCTTTAGCTGTTAAGCAACAACTGTGCTCCCTGCCATTCCTGGCACGGTGTCAGTAACCAAGGCTGTTGACCAAGCTTTCAAAACTTGAAAAACGCTGAGCTGTGGGCAGGTTAGCTGTTTAATTGCTTTTTACAAGGGTGCCAGAACGTGACCTAGAAACCCACAGATGGTCGTCATCCTCACAAGGCTGGGCAGAAACGAGGCACAAGCAGAGCTGAGCTCACAGCTCTTATGCTCAAGTCGATTTAATTACAAGACAAGAAGTCATTGCTTCACAGGCAACAAAAAAATTATCCCCAAAGCATATTCAAAAAACAACTCAAACTGCAGGTGCATCTCTTGGGGGTTTTTAATACTGAATAAAGCTGTGCTGTCGGGGCAAGCTGTATTTGGTATCTCAATCCTGTGGCTGCGGGTACAAGTACGGTCTGATGGCACATTGAACAGTCCCTCACACACACACAACTGCACACAGAAGCTGCACACACAATAAATCTGACACTTTAAAGACTGTTGTAGAAAATCTGGCCGCCGATGTTAAGCTCCAGACCTATGCAAGCATTTTTGCTGAATTACCACTTGAAAAGGAGCTTTCATAATGCGAGTGCTGACAAGTGTGATTAAGGCCTCGCAAGCAGATGCGACCACAATGCAGCTCACTGGTGGTGACTTCATTTGTTTTTTTGAACAAAATTTCAATACGTAAGCTTAAGATGCTTGTGCTCAATAACGACTGCAACTAAAACTGAAAGGCTGTTCCAAGTCAACTTGAGTAACAAACAAAAAAGATCTGAATAGTTAAAAGTTTTTAGGTTTGTATAACTTTTCAGTAAAGCAGATTTTAAGAAACTTTGGTGCTTTTAAAAATGAAGTTTTAAAACCAACTTACATGTGAATTAATATACTACTAAGATTTTTTAAGCCCTCCTAATTAAAATCCATCTTTAGTAAAGAAGGCTACTAAATGGACAACTGAGTCTTTTGTAGAATCGTAAGTGCTCAGTGTAATAAACCACAAGACAGATCAACATAAGCTACTTTAATATTTCAAGGAGTTCTGCCATTCTTACATTATGAGAAGGGACCCAAAGCTTGGGTTTATCACTGAAGAGAAAACTTGTGGCATACTCTGAAGTTATTCACTTTCCAAAGTAAGCAGCTAAGCATCGTAATTATGATTTTGGTTTTTCCCATCAGAAATGGATGCATTTCCAATTACTCATCATAAACCCATGAACTGATCCCTACCAGAGGTCTGAAAGCTGAGCTAAACTGTACATTTATTTCAAAATGAGAAGCATCAGAACTGCAACATTTCTGTCTCTCAGCAGGTATCAGAAATAGGAAGCTCTTAAAAAAGACTTGTAGCTGTAAGAGATGAGAGAGCAGAAAGCAGGTTTGCCTTCAAATAGAAGGAATTCTTGGGTCTGTCAACAAGATATTTACAAACTGCATTAAAGTAGCCACTGACAGGGGACACAAGCCCACCACTCTTCATGCAGTGGTGCCAGACCCAGCTGGCCACAGACTTTTGCCCACCACTGCAGCTGAGGCCTGTCCCCAGTTCCTCTGCATGCTCAGATCAACATTACAACTGAGCAGAGCCTTCTGTTGGGGCTACACACTTCTTCAGAATTTGCCCCAAAAGAAAAATTTTGGAAAGTGGTTAGGTCAGACATTGCAAGTTAGTGTGGCCTGAAAGGATGAATTTCAACCCAGGCTAAATTTCAGAATGAAAACACTGTTCAACAGCCTTATCATGACACTATTTTCACACTCCAGTAAACCAACACACTTTTTTTGACTGTCAACTTTCATTTAACGGGAGAGTCTGGGCTAGAATCACTGTTCTAGACAAGGCTCTGTTTCAAAAGTCTATTGGATAGAAATCAATGCCACAAAATAGGAAAGACAATATGTACCAGAAATAATTGTACAACAATAGAGAAGTGGAAGATATTTGATTTTGTTCACTTCAGAATGTCAGCTGCTGGGGGGTTTCCAAGTGCTGCAGCGAAAGCACTGGGTCTGTGTGTACAGGCATTTCTTACTACAAAAACACAGGCAAAAAGTCTGCAAACTGCAGGAGGACAGAGTATATCCATCATTCCCCTTTGTTTCCAGCTGCAGTCTCCAGAACATCCCAAGAGCAGCAGCACAGTGTCTGCTTTCAGGCAGTGCTTTGTAAATCATTTAAGGAAGATTCAGTGAATATTTTATAAAGTGAAAGGCATTATCACCAGTATTGCATCATGAAACAGGTATTTACATTTTTGCCACTCAAAACTGTGTTTTTAGGAGCAGCTCAGACCATTTTTCATGTTACAAGCTATTCTGGTGAAGAGGCACATGTGAAGTACAGCAGGGACCTTCTCTTCCTTGATCCTCAGTTTTGGCTTTTGCCCATATAACAGCCACTTTCACTATTTCCTGTAACCTCAAAAAAAGTGCATTGATTCAGCCAGAACAATATCCCTCTCACTAAGGAAAGATTAAACCTTTACAATGGTATACAAAATGCTTTAATGCCAAGAGAGAGCTTTATGTTATATTTTAACTTGGTTTTTCCCAAGGAGAATCCAAATTATTTATTAGCTCTTCTTCCTCTACAGTCTAGCTTAAAGATCAAGTTAACATTCTTTTTTCGATTTTTTCTTTTCATTCTTTCTCATTTCTGTATACAGAGAGGCTGGCTGGGAAAGAAATTACGAGTTAAATTTTGGCAGATACTTTTTTGTGGTTTTGGCTTGGGTTGGTTGGGGGTTTTTTTGTTTTATTTTGGTTTGTTAACTTCAAGGAGCTTACCTCAGATGTATGAGGTAGCGTAGTAGCCTTTCTTCAGTCTGGTGACTGTTTTCTTTATTGACAGTTCGCTTGATTTCTCGTCTCACAGGAACAGAAAAAGTTCTTTGCCGAAGGAATGTTTGATGATTAGCTGGCATGTCTCTCAAGTCATAGATCACCACAAACATCTTCACCACAGTTTTGTTAGGGTTAAATAAGGTCTGAAAAGACAATACAATACCCTTTAGAGATGACAGATTTTTAAAACAAACCCAACAAACCTAACCCAAACTCGATCCATCAGAACAGTCCTCTGTGCACTCAGAGCCACAGAGAAACGTTTATGGAAAAACATTGTGAAGCTTTTCTGGTTTTCAACGCTTCAACAACCAGCAATTCCCATTTTTAAATAGAATGCTAAACACAATCTAATCTGAATGAAACACTAGTCCAGGACTACTCTTACTTTGCTAATCAGCATCCCTGTTTTTGTTTATTTTTCCAGTCAGCTTTTTGTCTACACTGTTTTCCAGACACAATACACTCGCAGGAAGCACAGTGGTGGGCTCTGCTTTTAAACCTGAAATGATGAATGTGTTATCTTGGACTGGGTTCTTAAAAGAAAGGGTCAGTTCATTGGTTCTAAGCAATGACTGTGATTTACTTTGTGGTATTATTACAGAAGTAAAGGTGGTGTTCAAATATTACAAAAGGTAGATACAATTATTCAATCTTAATCGCTTCAGAAGAATTTCAGGATTTAGACTGTGGCCTAATTACTTCCCCATCACTTTTTCAAAGCCACAGTGTCCCCAAGTATTCTGAATCTCCTGTAAGTGATTTTAAGACTCCTCAGAGCACAGAAGTGTTGAAAGATTGGGAATCTTCTTTGTCCCACACACAGACTTCTACTTTGAATTACTACAGTACCTACAGAGATGCACATTTCCACTGCTAGCTTCATGCTCATCTCCAATAACCTCATCTCTGCAGGATTTTCTTGCTATTAGTGGTTTCAATTATCTGCTGAGTACGTACCACTTGTATTGTTCCTGAAGGCGGTACCCGATAACCCCTTTTACCAAGGGACTCTAAAGTAATTACACCCTACAAAAACAAAACACATATTTAGGTCACAGAGATAAACAAATCAAAATGTTCTAATCGTGTAATTGCATTTATTTGAAACATAATCAGTAATTTATAAAAACTGAAAATAGAGAAGGCAATGCATTTAAGACGCAGTTAAAAAATCAACAGCAGGGGCCTTAGAGATACTTTGGCAGACCATTAAAAGCTGTGCAATAAGAGGCACATTCTCCTCTTGAAACAAGATTCAAGTTTCCACATCTTCTCCACATCAGGGAGCTAGAACAAAACAGAGCTTTCTTTTCAAGGCAGCTGGGAGGTTAAAATGAAACATTTGTCTCCTCCTTTCCATTTCTATATCATCTGCAATTGCACCAATAATACTCCAAATCTCACAGAGCTCATTTTTTTGCTTTTCAAAGGCAGCAGATGCACTTAATCTTCCACTCTAATCCAAACTTTAGGAAGGATGACATCTGCTTTGGTACCAGCTGTGATGAGTGATGCTGCGAGGCCGTGCTCGGGGCAGTGCCGTGCCTCTGAGCTCCCGGCAGGGCACCGCTGCTGCTCCAGGCTCCAACAACCCAAACCCAACAAACAGCCAAAAAGAGACCCCAAAGCCGAGAAACTAGCTATACAAACAGAAACAATGCTTCTGATGATGGAGGCACTACACAAATGCTGTATTAATCCTGGGAGACTCAACCATAATAGCATATTTAGAGCATGTGGAAAAGCCTGAAACAATGAAACCCAGCTAGGAAAATAAGCAATGCTACTTTAACCATTTGAGGAACATCAGAATCCCTTCACTTCCTAGAAAATTATGTGAAATAATCTGGAACGGTGAAAGCAAAAGAATAGATACTTTTTGCAGCAGTTAAGACATATACAAGTTCAAACACAAAGGCATTACTTAAACTCTAAGCAATTTCCTTTTCTGAATACTTTCCAAAACAGAAGGTCAGAAATATGGTAACTGCTATGAATTTAAAATCTAAATATTGGGATACTCAGATGTTCATTGCTTGACTTACATGTTAAACAAACCCTTTACTGTATATTAGACAGACGTACACATACGAAAACCTCTAAAAACTGGATCTGTCACCTATGTAAAATTGAGGTTCCTTAACAGGCATTGAGAACAAATGCAGCCTCTGATTCACTGCCAGCATACGAGACACCATTTGCTTTTTACAGAGGAGCACTTTTAGCCGTGCAAAACCCGCGCTGTCACTGTCAAAAGGTGGAACAGAATTAGCACCCAGAGACCAAGAACACAAACACTGCGTCGCTGCAGACATCAGCAGCCCGTGCAGCCTGGGAGAGTGCCCTGTGTCCTGACAGCTCTGACAATATCTGCTTTAAAAGAAAGGGCTGAACAGCTTCCAGGTCTGAGGTCTCCATCAGCAATTGCCCCCTGGCCTGCACCTCAGCCACTCTGCACAGTGGTCAGTTGCCCAGAGCAGCTGCTTGTTGGGACAACAGAATGTATCCCGTTAAATCCAGCTATTGCCTCACTGCTATTTTAAGTTAGATGGATAAAAAGAGATGTTGGGGGTTGATCGCTGCAGTGTGGGGGGAGACAAATACATTCAATATCCCAAGAGGAGAAGAGCTGAGTGGTGGGGCAGAGAAGTGGAAGGAAAAGCACTGGTTAGGGAAAGGGACAGGACAACTCTGTCCTAGGCAGTTGAAAATAAGCCAGATCCCTGCAAATCTTCACTTTCTGAACCCTCTACTCACCGAGCTCTTGCTCTTCACCTCCACATATGAGAATTTATTTAAAATAAATCCAACCACACATTTACCATGTAAGGAGAGGGCGCATTGTCATCTGAAACGCTGTAGAACGACACTTCCACTGGCAGAGTCATGTGCGTGGGACAAAAGACTCCGCTGGCTCCCACCTCTGCTGTGAAACCCTCCACCACACCGAGCGGGTCCAGGCGGAAATTCAGGACAGACTCCTGAAAAACAAAGCACACGCAGCTCAGGTTGGGAACACCCCAAATGAAAGAGAGCATAACTAATCAGGAAACGAGTCTGTATAAGAATTTGTGTCTTTCACAAGGTGACCTGCCAAAAATCAAAAATCACTAAGGCAAAAATGATGAATGTTCGGTAAGATGGCAGTGGTTTAAGAGAAAGCCTTGTCCAAGTCCTGGCTTCATCCTGCTGAAACTGTGCAGAAGCCCACTGAGAACTTCCCTGCAGCAGGATCTATGCATGATTCCCAACATACACTATGTGAAAAAAATAATAACCTAGAGTCTGTAACCTTCCCCAACAAATTCAACTGTGTATTTCACAGGACAGTGCAATACCACCCGTTAGTGCACTGGCTGTCAGTTGCTGTTATTGGATGTGCTAAAGAGCTGGAGCCTACACTTCAAACATGTTCTGTTTAATACACTGATTTAATTCAGCTTTTGACATACTAAGTAGACTTTAAGAGGGAAAATGTAAATCCTTTTTTCTAGGTAAGTACATTATACACATGAACAATTACAGGTTGTTAAATCTCATTTAAGGCAACAGAACATCTTCTAACTTGACCATAGTGGGAAACAAAAGCTTAAGCAACTCATTGTATTTGATTCTCTGAGACAGAAGATGTCTGGGACATGAAATAAGTGCTTTTACAGCTGGAAATGAAAACAAATTTTATTCAATTTAGTTAGGAACTCTTACATTTTAATAAGGCTGGAATTGTTCACAGTAATATACTTTTAAAAGCAGTACAGAAGAGTATTAAAAATACCACAAGAATTCTAGAGAATATGCAATACCTCAAAGTTTCCCAGAAGGCTAAGACTTGTTACTGGTGGAGCACTGGAACTTAGAAATGGTTTCCCATGGCTGTCTGGATCACCGTCTCTGTTTATACATTGTTGTGGGCTATTAAAAAAAGACAGAATAAATAAAAAGAATAAACACATTTGCTTTTGTCTTCTGGGTATAAACAGCTCTAGAAAGAATAATTTACTTACTGCACTACAAAATGTCCTAAAGAAGTAACAGTTGAACATTGCCTATTAATACTTTAGCAAAGCGTTTTCTAGTTAACCGAAAATTACAAGAGATAAAGACAATAAAAATTTTGTTCTTTAACTCCATTAGCGGGAATCAAAATATCAGATTCTTTTCTCTTGTATGCAGGTACTTCTGTCTCATATTCTGAAATATATCTCATGTTTCCAACATCAAACTACCATACCAAAAGCTGTTTATGTTACAGGTATTGATGTACAAAAGGTCGTGATTGGCCCTTTTTAAAAGTCTGCTTCTCTGAACAAGTTAAGACAAAATGCTTAACTTGTTCAATGCTAAGAACAAAATATAACACAAAAATAACATTGATTTGAAGAAGAATCAACAATTACTAGCTTTCCTGTCTGAAAACTCAAGTGTATCTGACAGCATATCTACCCCTGCCTGGGACAGAATTCATTCTGCCAGCAGCTCTCATCCCATGGTTATGTCCCAGAGCTGTGCTAACCTGGAAACTCCCAGGGCAACTCAGCTGCTGAGCCTTGTATTAAAACAAGGATTCTTTTGAAAGCATTTTTTGTCTTTGCTAACATGCTTTGATTTTGCATATAAATATATACACATTATGCCTCCCTCCAAATTCTCAGTGTTTCTGGTAAATAAAACATACCTTCTAGCAGACAGACATTTCAGCTGCAGCAGTGATGAATCCAGATCAAAGCACCCAGACTGTGTTTTCCTTTGAGGAACCTCAACAAGGAAAGAAGATGCTAATTTGAGAACTGAACTGCTACCACAGACAATTTTGCCCAGTAAGCACATTTTGCCAAGAATTTCCATGACATTACAAAATTATAAAAACAGAGCAGAGAGATTAATTCCTATACATTTTAAACTTAGTGAAGAAAGTTCAAGGATTATTAATGACGAGACTGTAAATTCTGATTAGCAGGAAGTATTTCAATAAAGACATTCAGGAAGCTGATGTCTCTTTGGAACAGTACAGAATATAACTAATAAACAGGCTGTAACAATTTCTATCAAATTTCCCTGAAAAGATGACAGCCTTTACAGGCAATGAAGAATAAAGCATATCATGTGTTGATCACAGGACATCACTACTTCAGTAGTTTCAGTAGGGACTGCCTGCTCTTTTAAAACTCCAAACAACCTACCAAGAGCTGTAACACTTCCCCAGTGTCTGCCTTATCCCAGCAGCTTTGTTTCACTAAGTCATTCCATGACACCTCTGGTTACTGAAGAATGCACAGTACAAACTGTTCACAGAAACAAAAGCTCTGGAATAATAGGCAATCAGGTATCAAAAACTAACACAAAACCTCTTAAATGACAAAATGTTAACTTACACTTAAAGCACTGATCTTCAAAATGCTTTCTTTTGTGCTCTAAAATAGCACCAAAGCACTGCTTCCATCGATTTTTCTAATGCCACCTTTTGTCAGTCTTGATATGATCTCAACAGCTACGTCTTTAATATTTTCTTTTCCAAAACTATTGTTCAGCTTCGTTTACAGGTTAACTCTCATTTAAGCATTAATTTCTACTCTCAAGAGTATTCACTGTGACACAAAGTAAATACACACACTTCACCTAGGTATTTTGTCAAATTTTATACCACGCACAGACATTAGAAGAACAAATACTCCCTTTCTCAGTTAAAAGAATTTCAAAAATAACTTACAGGACTTGAAAGCAGAGGCAGCCCAGTTCTGGGATGAAAAGCCTTGGTTGAAGTTCCATCCAGGGATCGAAAGTTGTGTTTCCGCCACGTATTTGTGTGTTTTAGAGACGGTGCTTTCTGCCAGCAAAACAAATTTACTCAGGTTATCAATGGCATATTTCAGTGACCTATCATGAGAACACTCCCTTGCAGTGAGGGACAAGGCTCCTGACCCAGGTGATCTACATCCCACTAGTGTGGGATGAAACGCTCAGCGTGAATTCCCCTTGACTCGATCTGCAGTGGCACAGGCTGCTCCCCAAAGATCCCATCCACACTCAGATGGGTGTGCTTCTGCAAACCAGGCTGCCTCCCTGGAAACAGCCCCTCAGAGCTCCATCCCCATCAGGAGAACAGGACAGAGCTCTTCTCCATGGCAAACTGAGGAACTTCAGGGGAGGCACCGCCGGCCAAGTGACCCAATCCCACTGAATCATTTCACCTTGTCAGCTACACCATGGCACTAAGCTGTTTCTTGAGCACCTCCAGGGTTGGTGACACCAGCACCTGGGCAGTCCATTCCCATGCTTAACCCTTTCCGTGAAGAAATCCTTCCTGAGTTACTTCAGGCCAAGATTGCAGTGGTAACATGCTGCTCCCTACAAGGTCAGGCTTAAATTCCTCTTCATGCTGGTCCTTAGCAGATAGGAGGTACAAGCTATGTGACAAAGGGCAGCTGTGGGAATTGTAGTGTGTTCCCAGATGCATTTACCTGGACGTCTGGGTTCTTCTGCCGCTCACACTTAACTACATTGTCCTCAGCAGGCTTCTTCTGAGAAGTGCTTTGAAAATCGAGGCCTGTTGGGTCTTCATTCTCATCGTGTGCAGTTTTTGTTTTATCTTGCTTGGTTTTGTTTTTGAAACTGTCATGGTCTTTATTTAAATAATTTTCAATACTAACAAGCTGAGTATTTTGCTCATAAATATTTGTTTTTTTGGAGTCTTTATCTAAACACTTGAGCTCATTTTTGTGCAAAGAGTCAGATACTGGCATCACAGTTGCTTTTTTTGTACCTTCAAGTATTCTGCATTTTTCTATCTGTAAATTATTAAAACTGTCTGTGCCATTGTTCTCACTAACAACTGTTCTTTCTTTAAGTTTATTTGTGCAAATCTGTTCGTCAGTGCTGCTGGAATTTGAACCCTGTTTCATTCTATTGGTTGTCTGGTCTTTCTGTGCATAACCAGAATGTATTTCCAATTTATCTGGAACTTCAGATTTATTTTCTTTAATACATGATGATGATGTGTGAATGCTACTAAATGCATGAGAAATTTTATTTGAAGTCTGATGAAATGCATTTTGGACAGCTTCACTGGGTTTTGCTAAAACCAATTTCCTTCTCGCTTGGACTTTCAGAGACGTCTTCAATTCGCCATCAAACCTAGAAGGACTGATAGGAGTTTCAGGTGTCTTTGTCCCTGATTTACTGCTGTCTTCTAACAAATTAAAATTGGATTTAGCAAAAGAAACAGAAGACGGTTCCTTGCCTTTCTTCAGCAAATTTTCATCTTCATACGTACTTCGGAAAATTTTTGAGGAGACTGGACTGGCCTCATGCACTTTGAACGGACGTGCAGCGACGTGGGAAGTGGCTGGATCACAATGAATCAAGTGCTGGGCAATCCTTGCTATCACCTCCTGCCGCTCCTGGAGCAGGGAATCGATCAGGGGGTTACTCTCTCCTGCTGACAGACGGCCGCCGGGGCTCCCTGGAACACGGGCACCGAGCAGTGGCACCTCTGGCACCGCTCTGCTTTTGCCTTCACCACCATCCTCCTGCATCGCATTGTCTAGGCTGGCAACACAAACAGGGGCGCTTTCCTTGCTTTTCCTTGGCAAGTTTTCATCTTCGAAAGTACTCCGAAAAGCTTTTGGTGTAGCCGGGATGTTTTCATGTGTGTTGAATGGACGCCCAGCAACAACTGGTGAAGTGGCTGGATCACAGTGAATCAAGTGCTGAGCAATCCGAGCAATGACTTCTTGTCGCTCTTGAAGTAAAGAGCCTATCAAAGGATTGGTTTCTGTGGGCTGATGAGAGCAATGACTGTTTGAAACACGGGAATCAGCTAGAGAATAGGATTTAAAAGTTCTGGCCGGTGTTTCATGAGGTTGTGTCTTATTTTCTGCTGTTGCATTATAGCACTGAACTTTAGACTGCGATGCCCCAAAGTCAGATCCAAGTCCGGTAGATGGATAAAGTTTTAAATTTCTGAAAGATGTAGTAAATTCAGGCAACTTTTTTCCATTAAGTAGGCCTTCAGGTGTCATTGTCCATGTCTGTTTCCCACGAAAACGCTGTGGACTGGAAGTAGGGCACTGCTGGGCAGCACTGGGATCGCCGTGCTGACGGAACTTACGCTCCTGCATTCGCTTCTCGTAAAAGCTGAGGTTGGTGTGAATACTGCAGGTCAGAACTGGGTAGTTGGATTGCCTGGGCAAGGACTGGACGCTGACTCTCAAGGCCACATTGTGAGAAACATTAGGAACAGGAAAGACATGCTCAGTGGGTGTCTGGGAGAACGTCCATTGCAAGCCCACATCTGCAGCGCTCACCCTGAAACAACACCGAAGGGCATTTACAAAAACAGCTAAATGAAGAGTTTTTAATTATCTACTTCATAACAAATGTCTGAGAAAAAGCACTGGAAACATCAGCACCTGCTGTACTTTGCATAGTAACACAAATCCTACAGAACTGCCAAAGCACCGGGCCAACAATGGGGCACCTTCTAAAAGCAAGCAGGAGAATGGGAGAGAAGAACGATTTTCAGACAAGCTGCAGCAATCTGCAAACAGCAAAGGAGCTTTTTTCCATCCCAGGCATACCTGTAGAGGATGTTTCGGGGAACAGCACCGTGTGAAACACTCAGCCACGCGCTCAGCTGAGAGAAGAAAACAAAGGAGCGAACAGCCAATAAAAGGGTCTTCTCTTCAATAAATCGATCTCCACTCCTAAGATATTTAAAGACAAACACATGAGTGTTGGTAAGAATATTCAGAGACCTACTAGAACTAGAACATTGTCAGATCTTCAGTGAGAAAATAAAATACAGCTTAATCAAATCAAGCCAAACAAAAACTCCTCAAACATTTTGAAGATTCCAGAGCCTGATTTGTTTTTATATACATTAAAATTGACAAAATTTGACATAACAAATGTTAAATGCATTAAAAGGACCATTTGCAGCCAGGATCATTTCATGCTCTGCACTGCACAATGTGTACTGCAGAAATTTTGAGTATAAGAAGACTGAAATTGAGATGTTTCAATTTCACTGGCAAACAGTGGTTTTCTTAGATCAGTCCTCACGGCAAAGAGCCAGTTCAAAACCACTACTGATTACTTTAAGGACTTTAATATGACAAGATTTTTGCAATTACCAGCTAATCCTAATATCCAACTTACTGTCGAGGAACTGGCTCCAAAATCCACCTTTCTAACAGCAATGCATCTTGTTTGATTGCAGGATCATTTAAATCATTCCCCTCGGTGGTGGGCCCTTCATCACTATAGCAACAGTCTGGAAGTAGCATCACTTCTACCATGATTGGAATATTGTTCTTCCACAGAAGCATAACCTCAGATCTGGTTCGCCTGGCCTGGCGACACTGAGGAAAAGAAAAATGTCAACATACACAAGCCATAAAAATACTAGCCAGATTTAAATCTAATTTAAAAGCACATTCCAAAGTACTAGAGAAGGATAAGGGTCAAATTCTCTTTGGTTTCACCAGATCAGAAATAAGATTCCAAAGCTATTAAATGAAAAAATAATTAACAAATCCTTTACAGTTGCCATTTGAGCAAATCTCTGTCGAAAATTTAAAAAGCTTGTAAGAATACATTTCCCCAACACCACTTTGCTACCTTGCAGTTATCTCTCCACAAGGCACCCTCTTGGATAGACAGACTCAAGCAGTAGCTTTATAAATTCTGGGTCTTGGAGCAGGCTAACTTCTGCATGAATATAATTTAAATTCTCACAGTACTTAGGAACTTTTACTTGAGAGATGGGATGCTCCAACTTTACTCCCAAACAGACTGGCTACATTTGATGTGCTTGTGTGTTTTGGATCACTAACTTTTCAAGAACACCTGGAAAAGCGAAAAGTTAGGCAAGTCAGCCTGCATCTTCTCAAAAGAAACCCCAGACCAAGAACTAAGTATAGTGCTTGTCATTTGCATAATAAAGATTCAAACAGGCACTGCATTCAGGTAGTCGTGCAGAACTTCATGTTCAAGGATAAAAGACTTAATGATCTCTCATTTTCAGGACAGATCTATTATTAGCAGGATCCTGAATTACATGCTCATTTAAATGAAGGGCTGACAGAAAGCCATTGTTACTCATGTTTAACTGTGAATCCTCTGTGGGCTCCTGGCTGGCTTTAAGCAGGGATTTGTGACACGAAATGGGAAGCACCCCATACCTGAGCCAGCTGCTCGCTGCACTCATGCTTGGCTGCTGGTGGCTGACTCGACTGTGCTGGGGGGCAGTGAAAGCCCTCTGTCCTGCCCTTGATGGAGTGCTCTGGTGTGCGACCCTCAGTGATCAGCAAGGCCAGGGAGACCAGGAACTCCTCAGCTTCGTACTCAAAGTACTCATCCAAAGTATCTGTCGTTGCAAAAAGACAAAAAAATTAATGACATTTGCTGTATATAACTGCTGGCTGACCCTGCAGTGTGTTTCAATGACACTTGAAATGAGAGTGGGCTATGGGAAATGTTCCTTTGTGTCAGACTGGCTGCACTCCCCATAAAGCCCACCTCTCCCCACTCCAGCACCACAAAACAACTCTCCTCATCTCATAATGTCGTCACCACAAACAGACAAAGAACTTTGTTTTTCTACAGCTTTTCTAGAAGACAAAAGGTTTCCTGGGCTCTTGTGGGAGAAGTCTGATGACAGTATGACTTAGCACTGTTATTATCATCTGACAGATGGAACAAGAAGCCACAATATATCATAAAATAGTTTAAAAATTGAAAAAGAAAAAAAAAAGGAATATTTACTTCTATTACAGAAAAAGTGGGACACAATGTTCTTTAAGATTTTTATTGCAAGTCCCTCCTGCTGAGAGCAAGGCTTACTTCAGAGGTCCATTTTTAGTTACCATTAGCACATAGGAAATGTCCCAAAGAAACATACAGAGTAGTCATTGTTTTGTACCACGGTCAGTCTAAACTTGTGCAAAGAATGAAAACTCAACAAGTCTCTGTTGAGACAAAGCAGCAGCTGGCATTGCTCTTCATGAAGAGCCCTGGCACACTCAGTTCCTGCAGTTAAGATGCACCATTTCATGGTGTTTTACAGAGCACCCTTCTCCTCCTCCTCCCTCATCACGAGGATGTCACCCATCATTCAAACAGATTTAAGTACAACCAGATCATGTCATTCTCCTCTCTGCTTCAAAACACTTCAAGTTTCAGAATTATTTAATTACTGAAGAGGTTACAGAAAACTCTTTTTTCCATGAAACCTAAAATACATTCACTTCAAAGTCTATTTTAAAAGCAGCAAAGAAAAGCAGGTGGAGGCAGAGCTGCCAGCAGCTCTTTACCTTTATTTTCAAGCTTTAGGGGAACAAAAGCACATCACATCTTCACAATTTTAGCTTAAATGTCCTATGTCATCCACCAAAACAAAACTGCCACGGGACAGAGTTAATTTCTATGCACGTTTCAATTATCATGCATAAAATACCTTTCCCAAGTCTTTTTTGTGTTGGTCCCCCAATAGCAGAGCATTTGGCAAACATTGCAAGGCAGACCTGAGAGATGCATGCAAGAATGGATGCACAAAACAAAAGCTCCAATTAAACGTGCAATTATCTGCATATGCAAATCATCAAGTGTGCAAAACTAGCTTTTGCATGTACATATTTGCCTAGCCCAGGCTTGTACACCACAGAGCCCAGGGCTTAGAGCCTGTTTGAAGGGATCTACACCAGGTAAAGAAGAGAAGTCACTGCTGAAGAAGAGGCAGAGGACAGATGAATTACCCTGGAGGACCCCCTATGGCATGTGAACAATACATTCATTCATCTGGCAGAAGTTAAAATGGTCATTCACCTGATGGGTGGCAAAAAAATATCTAATAAAGGGTGCATGAAAGATTAAAGGAATGGTAAATAACAGAGAAGACAAGACTCTTAGGTAGTGATATGAGTCACCTATAAAATTAGGCACCTGCAATTTTTTTTTTCAGCTGGAGCTCTGGTGAACAATAGGCAAGTCATACTTGGGAATAGGAAAATGGAATTTGGGAAGACTCTGAAAAGGATTTGGATATACAACAGGCAAAAAAACCCCAAAACTGCAGCATTATCTTGCTGCTAAGCTCATCTTTGTATGTCCAAAGGCCATGGTAATTTCAAGAAAGCCACAGCAGGAAGGATCACTACTGGAGTATTTTGCCTACTCTGACATAGAAGTTCAAAAATCTAGAAAGTGTTCAACAGGAGTGAAATTAATTTAAACAAGAACTGTCTCATGCTTAGCAGACTAAACAAAGCTAATTCATCCCTATGAAAATGTACAAGAATATTTTTTTTTAGTTAAATTATGTAAAAACATATATGATTTTTAAGAAAAACTGTAAAGCGTGTGATGAAGATCAGCATGTGCACAGTAAAATGTGATACCTGAAAATTTACACTAGAGAATTTTAAGTGGCAAGTAACAGTAAAAGAGAAATTCCCTTCAATTATCATTAGCAGCTTACCATATGAAGCAGTAGACTTTCTATTATTTAGCTCTCTTTTTAAGAAGATAATCCATATGTTCTCAAAATCTTTTGGACTTGACACAAATTAATGGCCAAATCCTATGGTCTGAGTGCTTCTGCTGAGCAGTTTGATTTAGGCAAAAAACCCCATCCCTTTTTGTATTAAAAAGCCTCTGATACCAAAGCTTCTATTGCATCCTAAAGTGCTCAGAGCCTTCAGAGACATCACAAGACACAGTTTAAGATGTTCAAATGCAAGATCCAGTGAATAGCAAATAAGCAAAATCTAGTGAATAAAGCCAGGAACATATCACGAAATAATCATCACTCAAGATTCAGATTACAGACATGATATTGCTTTACATAAACAGATAGAGCTCACTTCCAGGTTCAATTTACAAATACTGCCCCTGTTCCTGTATCAGACCTATTATTTCAGAAGCAACCAGTTTCTTGCCTTAAGAATGGAAGACCCAACTAGCTTAAGAGACATTTCTATACTTATATTGGCTGCAGTTACAGAAACACCACGTTGTTTCAAAATAAAAACAGCATCACCAAAAAGCCTGTGCTGAACGAGGAAATGCTACAGCGTTATAAAGACAGGGCCAGCACTCTAGAATTATGTCAGCAAGGTAACAAACCAGTTATTTGATCTAGACTTTAAAAAAAAATTAAAGCACAAATAACAACAGATATCGAGAAATATATTTTTTTCCTACAAAGTTCATGGGGCATAATATCTTTAATAGCTCCACTAGATTGATATATCATTTAGCAGCTTCTAAGAGTTTTCATAAAGAAAAAGCCCTATAACCATTGAGAAGCCTGGTAATTGTTCCTATACAACAGACACAGATGATGCAAGTTGATGCAATTGAGGACAAGGGTGGAATGACATTTATAGAAACAGCAAACTCAGTGTTCAGTTAAAAAAAGTCTTACTCTGTGTGTGCTGGAACTGTTTGGTTCTGTGTATGAATCAGCCCTAGGACACATCATATATTGTGTACAGAACAACCTCAATCCTGTAACCTGACTTTACAAATATGATTATTGTTCTGCTTCATCTTTAGCAATGCAACATGCAAGTATATAGCATAAAATATGACTCCTGCAGGGTCTGGGGTCTATTCCCCTTAAAATAGCAAGAAATCCAGTTAGCTGACACAAGTAAATAGGAATTAAAGTAATAAGGCACTACAGCCCTCTAACCAATACATTGAAATGAAAGGTTATTGACCAGGTGGTCACAAGAGATAGCAGCAGGTGTCAGACTACTCTAGGAGGGAAAAAGAGAAATTTAAATTTAGGATGAAGCTAAATATCATAGAGCAAAGCATCCACTACTGGAGAACTGAAACCTGAAGGTACATAATTTTATTTTCCTTTGCCCCCTGCACATACCAACCTCAACAAAGACTGATTTCCTACACCTTCAGGACAAACAGAGAAGCCCATTTAACCAGAAATGTCAAGGAGTCTTCAAATCCTTGTCCTCCTACCTCCACTACACACAGGTGCACAAGCACTGGAATACAGGATAAGAACTCACAATCCTCCCCAAAAAATGGAATTGGCTCACATCCTGAAACACCAATTCAGGTTAGTTATGTGGTAGTAGGGATTGACAAATCCACTTAACTGTAACCCAAGGACTGTCCCAAAGCTTCAGTTAATCGAGTTGTGCCCAGCTGACTCCTTTCCCAACTAGGTCACGCTTGTGCAGACCAACTCCCTTCCTTTTCCTATCACAGCATTTTCTGCAGTAATTACAGAAAATGTTTTCCTGAAAGACATGTTTCAGAAGAGCATTTAATCTGTTTTCTAGGCTTAGGCCAGGGAGCAAAGACATTGGGTCTGGTGTAACCCATTGTGTTCCAGGTGCCACCCGAAGACACATCTGGAAGCTGCTGCCCTGCCCTGCCTGGGCACAGCAAGGCAACAAATGGCCCCAGCAGAGCCTCTCCTGCCCTGTGCCACCCTCCCATCATGACCAAGCCGTGATACAACTGCAATCTCTCTTAGTCCAAGCTTATTTTATTGTCCTGGAACCTCTCATACTGCACTGCTCACCACAACTGTCTACCCAGCTTGTCCTCTTCTCAGAGAAAGAGCTCATTTTTGCAGAGAGACTTTCTTCAAAGAAAGACAATTTAGTTCAGCTGGAAGTATCCTTTATCCCTGACCTTCACTGATTGAGGGCTGCTTCCTTTGAGAGTCCATGAAACAACTAATAATTGCCTTTGAATATGCTCTGTAACAGTCCAGACCCTTCCTGGAAAATCTTTAGGCTCTCATAATGGATTTTGAAGGCCACTGATTTAAAGTAATCACATTCCTATTTCACTTCTTAGAAAGTTGAAACCCAGTAATCAAAACACTTAACAAAACACAGAATGCATGGTGTAGGCTCTTGGGACTCCCAGCTGATGATTCCCTGCTCCTGCCCTGCCCAGTGGGCACTGTGGCACGGGTGCCCACATCTGCTCTCTCCTTCCTTTTCCAAAGACTAAAAGCGTGGCTGAAGTACTTGGATGTTATTTTTGGTACTTTCAGTCCGGGCAGTCCCTGAGGAGATGCTTTGCTCCAGGGTCCCGTGGCAGGAGTCAGGTGCACTGGAGAGAAGAGGCTGCACTGTCAGCACCCAGAACCCGTCACCTCCCAGCAAGGACATTGCTCTGCACTGCAAAAACTACAGCAAAGGCTCTTCCCCCAACACAGTCTGCTCTGAGGAAGTTTTATTATCTCGCTATTCCCAGAAATAGGCTAAAGGTACTTCCACATTTTAAGAGTAAGGCAGGGATTCAAGAAACTACTGTAAAGGAAATGAAACACAATGTAAACGTTTGACTAACAGCTTCTCTTCTGGAATTAGAAACACCTACGGATGCTTTGGTTAACTAATTCCACGTTGTGCTTCACTTCAAAAGAAAGTTGCCCTTGAATCTCCCAAATTCGAGATTCTCTAAAGGAGCAGTCATGTTGTGTCTGCATATTACAAACCCATAATTATATCTGAAGTCACACGCTTCAAAAGCTTTGCAATATTAAGAGTTTAGGTATAATTTAAGCTATCAAGAGGTAAAGTCATGAGATGGACTACTTGTTTCAAGAAACAAGCTATTAGTTACTTAAACTCAAGCAAATGCAGTGAATTGGTCACTCATCTTGATTTAGGAATAATCCTGTACAGATTGACACACATTGACAACTCTTACATTCCTGTGGCTCAAGATCTTTGAGCTCAAGGACAGTCATTGTGAAAACACGAGGAGAGCAGCACAGTAATTCATCTTATTGTCAGTGTCTGCTTCCTTTTTCCAGGGTACCAAAGTGAGCCACTACCTGGGTATCAAAGCAGTTCAGCTGCAGGCAGAAAATGGCAGCACAGGAATTTATATTAGAACTGATGCACACCTGCTTGTCAAATAAAATAACAGTATAAGCTATAAAAAAACTTCCATAAAACAGGAAGAAATTCACCTGCTTCTGTGCTGTTATGCCAGTTCATCACCAGAAAAACAAACCAAAGCACACCATCTTGTAAGTTAAGGGGGGGATTCTTAAAACTCAAGACAGAGCTCCGTGGAGCTGATGAAGTTATCCCAGAGCTGCAGATCAATAAACATCCATCAGTGCCATGAGCTCCACTGCAGAGTGCAGTGACTCCCTGGGAGCAGTGGGTATCACTGCTCATCTCCTGCACGTCCCTGCTGGACGCCTCTCACAGCACCCACAGCTGATCTGGAGGCAGCTTCACTGTAAACAGAGACTGGTTTTAAAACTGGGCTGGGAGCGGGGGGAAAAAAAAGTACAATTCACATTTTACTAAAACTTATTCAGGTTCAAGCAGCTTAATAAACACAGACATAAAATCCATTTAAAGCTCAGGTTTCCTGCAGTCATCTCAGAAACTACTGCTCTCTGGGAGTGTAAAATGCAGACTGTTAAACTGATCTGGGTGTTCCCATCTTGCTTCCTGCGTTTTGGCTGACATCCTATTTTGCCATCACCCTACTGCTTACTGAGTCACTTCTCTTCGTCCAACTGTAGCTTCTATTTTTATCTAAGCAACAACAGTTTAATGTGCTTCTTTTGATTTTTTGGCATTAAACCAGATTCCAGATCCAATATTTGCATTTTGATCAGGGAAACTGGTTTTGTTTTCCCTTAAGTGGACAAAGAAAAGGAATAAGAACAACTGGTATAAGCTGAATTGTTTCTTGCTCACAATGAAATCACAAATTGTAAACTAGGTCAATCATTACAATTTCAACATCTGTATTTAGTAGAAGGAAAGCAATACCCAAAAACATGAACTTTGAGACTTATTTCAAATGTTAATTCACCAAAAGTTGCAGGAGAACATGTATATTGTAAAATTCAACTGTCCCACTCCATCCCAACAGGTAAATAAGTGCTGAAATGTCAGTGTAAAGCTGGAAGATGATCAGTGCTGCCATGGTGAGCAGTTTAAATAGAAGCCACTTGTGGGAAGAAAATGTTTCTTTTTGCTGACCCCTAAAGGTGCTACTTATACCAATTTGCTGTAACTGGACAGGTCCTGAAAGCAAAGAGGACTTGGCTCAGGCAATGCCCTTAACAGCACATCACTTTCTGTCTTCCTTTGTATTAGTTCCCTACATTGTGATTACATTAAATGTGACTACACAAAAAACCTGAAGTTACACGATAACAAAACAAAAATGCCTATAAGGAGCAGACCAAGTAATTTCCATTAATTCACCTCCAGCTTTTTACATTTTTCCCTTGTTTAGCTGATGCTCTGCCTAAGCTAGATTGTGTCAGAACAAACTGCATGACACAATACACCTATCTGAAAAAATACCAACTAAATACCAACAAAGCAAAAGGATTTCAGTCAGGCATTTCTGTTCATTTCAGAAAGAAAATAATTAGGAGAAAACAGCTCTTTTAGAATTCGTGTGTGGTGCTGAGTGCAGAACAGACACTTGGCTGTAATTTGAAGGGAATAGGTTTCCATCCACCCTCACTCTCCACCAATACAGTGATTTACTACCCCTGTAAATATGTGATAGAAACTTTGCAGAATTATATTGAAAACAAATCACTGAGATGCTGCTGTTTTAAATCCCATCCTAGTTCCCAGGGCGTAGCAAGGGCAATGTGGAGACCAGAACTAAGGTAATTTCACAGGCACTGGCACCACAATGCAAAACCCATCCAAAAGCTGGGTCTGAGAAGCTGAAGGAGCCGTGTGTCACCCTAGAACAGAAGGCAGAGCACACTGAAGCTTACAGAGTATGTGAGAATTTCTTCCTAAAGTGTTTTCTTTGCAAATAACTGAGCATTTTTACACTAAAATACAAATTTTCCAATACAAAATTTCTATATTTTTTTTTCCATGCTTCCCTCACTGATATTAATGACTTCCACCAAGGCTTTCCCAGCCAAGGGAACTTTGGAGATGAGAATGATGACCATCTTCATTATGGTTACTCATTAACTCAAGAAGGAGCTTAGCAGCAGCTACATGGCTGAAGACACACAGACTGAAGGCTTTCATCAACTTCAATTTCATGTTAGCTGTAAATATCATCCTGCAGTGCCTCCACAGCTGCTGCTTTCTTTTCAAATGAAGCCCAGTGTGTGTTAGCAATGAAAAAGCACATCTATTTAGCTAATCCTCGTCTCCTCCTGAAGGCAAATCATCCATGAGACAATTGCAGCTGAGTATTGGGAAGTCAAACTCCCAAGCCAAGACATCCCTCCCATTAAACAGGTTGATGGCAGCTCTGCATTAAATTCCAGCTGTGACAGCATTTTTATAGTACATAAATGAAAGTGTGCGCCAGAGATTTTATTTCAGGCCCTAAACACAATACAATACAGGATGACATACATAAGTTTCAGTTTTAATTTGTTTAACAATCCAGCCTGACAAAGATTCAACTACTTGCAGACTTCTGTACTATTTCATACAGAGACTGGTTCAGAGATGGAGAGCAGCAATTTGTGATAATAAATCACTTTCAGATGTTACTGGAAAACAACAGAGACCTTTTAAAAAACCCTGCTGTAGGTATTTCAGTGCCTGTGAGAGCTGCCAGAGAGCCTAGCCCTCTGCTTAAAACACTGTAGGTTTGCACCTTTTGCTGACCAGATTTCTGCTAAACTGTCTCTTGGTTTATTCCTCTGTAACCTATCTTCACAATAGACACAAGCATCTTCAGGCTCAGCATTTATAGAGATGAAGTGTTATCCTTGCCAAAAAATACTGGTTTCTAAAATTTCCCCATTAACACCAGAAAGTTTTCTGTTTGGGGTATTTAATGCTTTATCTCATCAGCTTAAATACTTATGGTGCTTAGAAGCTTTGGCAACATACTTTCAAGTGTTCTCATGCTTATTTTTCTACTTACACAGATAAAATAACACTTCTTTTCTGAGGAGAAATAAAAAGTAGCCTTCAGCTTCCAAAAGGATTTTGAGCAAATGATTTGGAAGAGTCATTTAGTGCCTGACAAAATGGCAATGGGACCACAGAAGTCTCTCTGGGAAAGGCCAGCTCTGCTCTGTGCATGCACAGGCTCCACTCTGCTTTACAACCACCAGGCACAAGCTGTTGTTCTTCTTCCCTAAGACCATGGCAAGAAAAAGAACTGTTTCATCATGTGCCCTTTGCTTCAGACCATAGTTGGACTTGCTGGAAATCAAACCGGAGAGAATTTGACAAGCGCTGTGTGAGAGCACTGACTCACTTTTGGGTGGAAGGGGCAGGCACAGCACAGCCACCGGAGCCAGGGAAAGCCCCTGGTGAAAGCACCCCCTTGACCTGTGGGATCACACAGCATGGAAACCTCTCACTGGGCATTCCACCCTCAGTGCAATATTGTTGTCGAGGCAAACGAGGTTTTATAAGCACCAAAACACTCAGCCTTCCACGCACTCAGGAAACTTTCAACAACCAATGCTCAAACACTCATCTTCCCACTGCGGTCGGAGCCCATGGGCCTGACCGATGGCTTTTGAAAACCAGACTACTGATGAAGCTCTTGTATGCTGAAAATCTCCTCAAAAGATACCTATCAGTACTTATTTTTAATAGATATTGCAATTTCTCAGTTTTACTGTGGTTACAAAACCCCCAAACAAAAATAAACCAGAGAAGACTGTGGGACAGGGGCGGGCAGAAGTCTACATGTTCTCGAAAAAAAACCCAGCTCGTCCAATTTTTGGTGGAAGTAGTCTACTCTATTAAGACTATTAAAAAAAAATAAAACCAGATGAACAACTAAGACCTCTCCCATGCATGGTTAGTACCTCCTCAGGGGCAAGAATTCTGATCATCTACATGTAGCACATTTTAAGAAAGTTTTGGTTTTGTTACTTACATTACAAATTTGGTAAGAGTGTAAAATAGGTGCTATGAGCAACTCAGCAGTGCAGCAATAAACCCTGCACCCACCCAAAATGCAGCCCCTCTCCCTCAAGGATGGATAACACTCAATTTCAAATATCCTGTTGTCTTAGAGGAACCTGTAAAAACCATAAAGTTATGAATGAATGCCAGCACTGTTACCTGGGTCAGCCAATGGCCCTGATCCAGATAAATGAAGGTTAATTTGCTTTATTTTTAAATTCTAGAGAAGATGACAGTCTGTGCAGTTTTCCACAGGGCTGAAAAGACCTCACGGGCCAGGAATTAAAAACCTGCAACTGCTTGGGCAGTAACGAACTTTTAGTTCAATCCAAATCATCAAAATAGTCATTTTACATGTCTAGACATATTTCATCTGTGCAAGTACTGAATAGCTTGATGTATGCAGTATTTCTTTCTCTTTGCTCTCACCCAATTTGAGAAACTGACAGGATCTAGCTGAGTGACATTTATCTTGTTACATATCAGATTGACTTTAAGATTAAAAAAACCAAAACCAATCAGACTAATGAAACTCTGGAGCACTGGACCTTGGAAAGTACCTTTTTAAAAACCGGGCTCACTGGAACAGTGAAATTTCAAACAGCATACTTGTTTGCTTACAAAACTGAAGTGCCTGCTTTCCCTCTCCCCCTCATTCAGCCACTGTGCCAGGCTTGCACTGCAGCTTTGAAGGCTACCAGAAACATCCAGCCACCGGCACCTCACGGAACAAAACCAGCTTGTGCCAGCCCGAGCTGCAAGGCAGTGGTACGAGGTGCCAGAATGAACACTGCTGGTGGTGTGATCATCAGGGATCTGTTCAAAACCCTTCTCCCTGGAAGGCAAAGCCAGAATGAACACTGCTGGTGGTGTGTTCATCAGGGATCTGTTCAAAACCCTTCTCCCTGGAAGGCAAAGCCAGAATGAACTCTGCTGGTGGTGTGATCATCAGGGATCTGTTCAAAACCCTTCTCCCTGGAAGGCAAAGCCAGAATGAACTCTGCTGGTGGTGTGTTCATCACAGATCTGTTCAAAACCCTTCTCCCTGGAAGCCAAAGCCAGAATGAACACTGCTGGTGGTGGGGTGTTCATCAGGAATCTGTTAAACACCC
>VZRV01006684.1:162735-174533 GCA_013398115.1 Falcunculus frontatus | reverse complement strand
GGCCCAGGTGAGCGGGGCGGGGAGCGGGCGGACCGCGCTGGCACCAAGCACCGGCACCAAGCACCGGCACCGGCACCGGGCCGGCGCTGCTGAACCGGAACCGGGCGGTGCCGGGAGCGCCCTGCCCCGAGCGCCGCGCTGGGGCCCTCTCGGAGGGGATGCCAAGGGACGGCAGGGCCCGGAGCCGCTCCCCCCGCTCCGGGCACGCTGGCATCGGGCTCCCGGCACCTCTCCCCCCGCTCCGGGCACGCTGGCACCGCGCTCCCCGCACCGCGCTCCCCGCACCGCGCTCCCCGCACCGCGTTCCCCGCACCGCGCTCCCCGCACCGCGCTCCCCGCACCGGCGGAACGCTCCGAGTGAGAGCGGCTGCCGTGTGTCTGTGCCCTGGCACCGCGCATGGAATGTTCCCGCACAGCCCCGCTCTGGAGAGGCAGCCCGAGCTGCAGCGTGTGAGGTGATGAATATTTACATCTGGAGTGGAAAAAGCCGCCAGCCCGTCCTTCTGCCAGCCAGCAGCAGCCAACTTCCCACCGCACTTTTTCCACTGCTCAGCCCACTCGGGAGTGGCTCGGCTGCCTCATCCCTCTGACCCTCCTGGAGCACACGGGGAGGAGATCCCGGCACCAGCTCCCCTTGCACTGCTGCAGTTCTTACTTCAGTATTTTTAATGGGCACTTCTGAGGACTAATGTATGAGGTTGTTTCAAGAGAGCAGTCTCAAAACAGCGTGTACTATTCTAGGTGTAGTCTAAACAACGTGCTGGCTACATTAAACAATTTCATCCAGTTCTGACATATTTACAAGTACTAAAGTCAGATGACAGTCACCGTGTTAACATAATCAGTGCAAAAAACCCCTATCTTACTCTCAGCTTAACCACATCACAAAACAAGACTAAAACCCTGGTTCTGTAATTAGATACCATGAAACTATGAATAGTCTGGATCAAACTAGACTACACAACCACATTCAAAATCCAGAACCACTCGCTAACCCATTCAAGAGCATGGAAAACATGCCACTTGACAGAATTACTTTTCCCCACTCTCATTTCATGTACCAGTATCATTTAGCTGTGGTTGCAAGAAGACACAGTCTATACAAGATTTTAAAGTAGACATTTTATCCGAGGAAGGTCAGATACCTTTTAGTAGTTGGCCCATTTAAAGATCTCAGACACAGATAGTGCCTTGCAGAAAGTTAGGTACAAAACATACCATTTCATTAGTCACTGGCATTCAAGGTTCCTGTATATTTTATCTATTTGCTTTCCAAGTATTTTTCCTTCATGGAACATTTACTTCTACAAAAACATCGTAGTTTACACAGTTGTCAGAAAAAGCAATTTTAGGTTTTCTTAATCAAGCAACTACCTGGCACTTGAGAAAAGTACTCAGACGATTTTCTATGAAGCAGTCATTCAGTATCTACAGGGGGAATGGGAGGGGTGAGAGAGGAATATTTAACATATTAGTAAACACAGTATGTTTAAAAGTTTTGCTAACAAGAGGCAGGAGCAACAACAGCCGAGTCAATTTCCAGTGGCACCAGCAGAGACAGCATTCAGGAGCCACCAGCTGTTTGTACAGGCCAGCTAACAATGTTTTAGTGACGAGCAGCTGTCTCTAGGTGACAGGCGTTCCTGCCCACCATCCTGCTCCTCAGCAGTCTCCCCACACCGGGCCACTGCAGCACAACCGCAAAGGTCCTTTCCACACCAGGGATTCTTCAAACACAGTAAAAGCAGGACAGCATGCTGACACCCCAGCTTTTAACCTCACAGTCCTACACCAGCTGCAGGTCCCCAGAGCTGAGCTCTGGGCCTGTTTGTGGACGAACACCCCAGAAATGAACGCATCCAGCCTAATGGAACGCTGAATTTATAAACTGTAATATTGGAAATTCTACCAAAACAAAGCCTCCTTTGAAGCTTGCAACTCATTTATTGGTGCAAAATGAGAAGCAATAATCCAGATAACCAAACTGTATTTTAACCCACCTTCTGCCACAAATAGAATAACATTTCTAAAAATAAAAAAGATGAGGTCTTCATAACAATGGATTTTATCTCAACACTTTGGGAGTGAGCAGTCCTACACATTTCATAAAGCAGGAAATCAGAGCCAAGTACGGTTCATCTCAATATCAAGTGAATTACACATCAACTCAGAGGCACTTGCCAATAGACATAATTGGCATCATCCCTACATTATAAAAAACATCCAACTTCAACCTTTGAAGGGCCATGCCAAAGCACAGGATGTCTAGTAATGAGCCAGTTCAGAAAAACACTCTAGTTCAGATTCCAGCCCTGCCTTGTGCAGGAAAAGCAAGGTGTGCATGTGACCCCCTGAGGAGCAAAGCCAGAGTGACTCCACAGCACCTTATGTTTACACAGCCTGGTCGTGGAGACAAGCTAAAAATACAAATGCACTTCTACTAACACATCCCTGCCTCACAACAAACATTTTGGATTGAGTTACTAATTTGCAGAACATAAAACCACCAAGTGCTCTCATGTAGACAGCCTTATTCCCCTTCTCCCAGTACAGATGCTCAATTCCTCAGAGCAAAGCTGAGGTCAGTTCTTGATGCTTGCAATGCACGCTAAAGAGATGGTTAGATATACCACTCACACTCCTTGTACAGTTTTCCTTTTCCTGACGTTCAAACTCAAATTCATTGAGTGACAAAGACATCATACAGTCTACAGCACACCTAGAGAAGCTGAAAGCATCAGATGCTAACAGTCCCACTATGATTCTTAAATCAAACAAACAAAAATTAAAAACAAATAAAATAAAAATCAGTGTGTAACATAAAGCTGCTCAAAATTTCATACTAGAAACTTAAACAAGAACGAATTTCGCCAGCTTACAAAAAGCATCCCAAAACATTTATAAAAGGCCATTACATCTTTTCAGCACGAGGATGGGATGAAAGAACATACAATGCACATCAAGCACCATCACTTTTTTTTCTCTAGTGGATCCAAAACACTCTCTCATAGAAAGTTGTTAATTCAGCGAGGCTCTAGCAGGAAACATCTAAAGGCAGTACAGCTACAGCCAGTCACGGCTGGCCTAAGCTCAGTGAACTGAACCACTCGATGCAAGATGAGGCAGGTGTGCATCCCAGCAGTCTCACACTTATCTTTGCCTGCAGACATTCCCAGTATTACCAACTGTTCCCCTGTTTCACCTCCGTGAATGAGCTACTCGGTTTTACTCCTTCACTATTTAACAGCAGACCCCTAAGAGGGGTCCCCCACGCCTTGCCAGCGTCAGCACGGTGCAGGAACCTGCACTGGGAGTACAGCTGCTGGTACAGCTGTGGCACCAACCACTACCCAGGCCATCCTCCAATTGCAGCTCTCCAGACACTTCGTTTCTCATGGTTTCCCCAATGAAATTCCTCTGGCCATTCAAATAGCATGTGCTTTAAAAGGAAGAAGCTGTTTCCCCCTCAAATTAAAACAAAACAAAGTCATACTTTTCACTAAAAGGCAATTGAAGTGGGAAAACATGCACAGAAAATATACTCTAAGTTTGACTTTAAAGAAATTTACAGCAGAGAAGAGTTTACTTTTGAGCAGCATAAGTGTTGACATCAATCCCTTTGACCTAACTGTGCATTCCCAGCCCATGCTGATCCTCACAGTTTTGTCCCTGTTCAGTTCCTATTGATAGGAAACTCCTCCTCTTTTATTCCACATCACTGTAATATTTACTGAAGTTCTGCCCCTCTTGATACAACTATTCTCTTCTCCCCTACTCTCAAATTCACCCACTTAATAAACATTTAAAAAATAAAGAACAAGTAAATAGAAGTCTTGAAGTTTTAAGGAGTTTTAAGGATTCAGATTTCACAGGCAAAGGAAATGCACCGGTACTTGTGACTTTACAGAAAACTGCACATGAAAAAAAGCACGAGCCCAGCACTCCAAAACTTTGCTCTCTGCTAACACAGAAGTTATGGCACGCGGCCACCACAGACATTTACTCTGATACTGCTCTTACACACCCTCTCTGCCCCTCCATGCAAACAAAGCCTTCCACCAGACTTGCTGACCTGCCTGCAAGTGTGAGTTTAAGCCATGGTTTGTTTCACTTGCGTTGCTGGGCTGGTGCCCTGGCAGGGAATCAAGGAGAACAATACCTGGCAGGGGAGAAGGGCTTCCCATTGCTCTGAAAAAAAAAGCGTGCTGACCACAGCAGCTCTTCCTGCACCTCTCCTTCTCCTTCCCTTGTCCCTCAGAAGAAACCAGCTCCCACTCTGCCACCTCCCATCGTGGTGCTGACTGCACTGAGGATACAGGACAATACTTGCCATCTTCAATTCTACTGAAGTTCTCTCTCTTTTTGCCCTTCCCTCCCCCATCACACCAAACAAAAAGTTGATACTTGCACAGCATCCTAAGAAAGAAGGGTAATTTGTTGTAGCACAGAGAAGTGTGAAATATGTCCTAGAAATCCTGAAGGCTCATCACCGGGCAAAAGGAAGCTCTGCACACACAGCAAGCACCATTAGGAGGTAAAACCAGCACAAGCAGTCACCTGCTCACAAACTCCCTAAAGTACTTCACCATCCAAAATGGATTTGCTTACCAGCCTGGTTCCCATGGATCTTGATGGAAAAAAGATCACTAACTTGTGTAATGTAAAGCAGATGACATCGCTCACGTGCAACCAGAGTCCTTATTTCAGATATATTCTCCCTTTTTTATCCTCAGAAGAAAATCCAACTTGGTTTTTCCCTTAGGAAAAGCCAACAGGGTTGGGAAATGCCTCGATCATTGCTAAGAGGGAAGCCTAACTGCCCCATGGTTACTGGGCACTACATGCCTGGACAGAGAGAGAGTGCATGCCTGCCCAAGCCAAGTGGTCAAACCAAAATAAATGTGTATGGGGAGGAAGAGCTCCCCTTACTGCTCTTAAACAAAGTTGTTCAGAAGATTTCTCAGTGAGACCATTTTGTTTGCCTTTGTTCACCAGAAGAGCACAGACAGGAAAGTGTCCTCAGTGTTCCACACATCCCCTCCCCGAGAGGGCAGCTCCTCACACACAGCTCCCTCTCCAAACCAGCCCCAAGAGCATCCTCATGCCACCCCACCACATCTCTGCATTTTGAGTCAATGTAACGTTGGAATACCATCCCAGACAGCACCTTGAACCAGCTCTGGCCCCAAAGCTAGCATGAAAAGCCACCAGCCAAAAGAACCAGTCAGGCCCATTTAACACGGAAGGAAATGTATTAATACAAGTGGGTTGGTTTTGCCTTGGTCAGATTAACTCCGAATTGTTAAGCAAAGATGGAGAATTTTCATGACTTACAACTCAATTATACTGTTTACAAGTAGCCTTCATAAAAAAGTCTCTTGCAATCTCAGTTCAGTTCTGATTGCAGAGCAAGAATAACTCACATGGCTTCAGCCATGTGCTTGGAGCTATATTCATGCCACCCTGCATGAGACCAGCAGGAAAAGGAATAGGTAATGAAAGTGAAGTCTTCCAAAGTCCAGCTACCTACCCAGGTCCAAGAGGCACTCATCTGTATTTGCATTCATCCTTAATTGTCTACTTATACATGGAGTTTCAGTCCTGGGGAGTACAAAGATAAACATGCAACTGTACATACACTTCTAAAACAATTTTAACTTAAAAACTGGCTTCTGTCTAAACATTAAATTTAGATGACCTGCAAAGACTGAACAATTTACCACCTCCTTGAAAGACAATGATGTGAGACACTTCCAAAAATCTAAAAAACATAGTTTATCAAGTATCACATCGGAATGGAGAGAGGAATTAGTTATATTTACAGTTAAACTGCAAGACTTTATGGACTAAAAGAATAGCTGGACTGTCATGCTAAACTCATTGCTGAGAAGATGAAAGGCTATGGCTATTTCACCACCAGTAAACAGTTGCTATTAGTAGAAGTTTGTCAAAATAACAAAGAAACATTTTATAAACAGTGAAGCAGACAGAGCAAGTTCTTTTAACAAATGTCATATAGCTGGTTTGTTCTCACCAGTTACTCTGTTTTCACAGAAGACTTCTAATTTTAATAAGCAGAGTTTCATTTGGCAGCAAACTCTTGTCTCTCATGAGAATCTGTATTTATAAATGTTAGCTTATTTTTAAAAACGTTTAGAAGCTGGCAGACCTCAGATCCAATAATAGTTTCAACACTGCCCTCAACAACAAAGTCCAACCTAATATGTTTCACCCCAGGGATCTGATCTGGCATGCCAAAGTTTCTCACTTCAGCAAGTAAAGAATACAGTCAGAAGGGTCAGTTTATATATTCCAAGCCTATGGGCTTGGCATATCCACAATCCCCAAAATATCCACCTAAATGCCACTCCAGCAGCATCTGTTTTAGCAACAGCCCAAGGCAGTGAGCATGGACAACACCAAGCAAACAAGAAAATGGCAAACTTGTTACCAGGATGCTTTTCTCTGAGAAACAGGAAGGCCACGAAGAACTCTCACTGCTGAACAATGATAAAAGCACCCTTCCAACTCAAGAAATACTCCTACAACAGGAAGACTCGCCTTGCTGTCAATAGTTAGGTACAAACTGCAGGAAAGGTAAGAAAACTGTAACATAAGCTGCCATTTCAAATTGAAACCTGAGGTTTTCCATTCTACAAACTAATAAATTTCTTTTGGTGCCTAAATTTTTAAAAAGTTAAGCACCTAAAAGCTAAGGATTCTTCCAAGTTAAATTTTTGAGGTAGAAATTTAATAAAGAGCATTTATATTGCCATTTTTCAGGTTCAAGGACAGAGCTGTACTGAAAGCATCTAGACTCTACCCTTCATTAAAAAGAAAAGGCTTCTGTTCCTGTTAATCATACCCTGCATCTATACATTACCTGTTATCAGGACAAATCTGCTCTCCCCAAAGATTAGAGCTAGACAGCTTCATGCTTTATAAATGGAACCTGAGTGCAGTACCCGTCACTTTGGTTGGGTTGGTGGGGTTTTTCACCCTGAAGAGTTTAGGTTTTTGTTTTTTTTTTTTTTCAAGAAGAAGCTGGTTTTAGGTGAAAGCAGCCCAGGCAGGAGGAGCAGCCTCCCCAAGCACCCGAGGCAGAGCCTGGGCTGGCCCTGGGCTTCCTGGGGCAGGCACAGCATCAGCTCCAGCTCATCAGCACCAACCTGCACTTACCTGTGCAGCCCAGCCCCGAGCATTGCCCAGACGCCTCTGGAGTGACAACTCCACGCAGCAGGAAGCAGCTCATTTCCACTTTATTACTTTGTTTACCGGCTACATCATCCCGCCATGGAAAAGTTTAAGTGCTTTGTGACATTTCACTGAGAAGATACTATAAAATTGAAGTGTCTGTATCCCGGTGCCATACAGGACACTAAAACAACACTCATCCTTTTTCAGTATATATTTTCACTTCCTACTCTGCATACTCTGTAGCTCATCATCTTTGCTAACAAGTTTTCCACAACAGGTAATATAGGGCATATTTTATGCTTATAAAAACAAGGGCCTTACCCACATCTCCTAACTTAACAACCAACTCCACAACTGAACACACTGGTTCAGCTCACTTCCCCCCAATCCCATGCCTCCTCATCCTTCTTCCTTCTTTCTAAATTCCATCAACTGTTCATTAACCTCTCCTCCAGCTTTCCCCACAGACACATCCCGAAATGCCTCAGCTGTGTTTCCCACAGGAGGCAGTAAACAGACTTTTGCTGAAGCAAGAGTCAGCCCTCTCCATACCAACCCACCAAGTAATGTGGCAGAAGTCCCTTAACCCAGTTACTACAAACAGACCCAGAGGCACATATCCAAGTTTGACTTGCAAAGAAGGAAGGAGAAGACAAAAAGCAATCTTCAGACTGCTTGTTCCTCTCTTGTAGACTGAAAGTCATTTCTGTGAATTAGGATAATCTCAAGGAGGGAATTAATGCTTCAGAAAGTAAGAGAAGACTGCTTTTTGTTTAATTTGTAAGTGAAAACAAAATAGTCTCTACACAGAGAACACACATAAAGGAATAAACAAAGCAAGGCAATAAAAAAGTAAGAAAAGACTAGAATAAGGTGATAAAAAGCAGCCAGCATGCATTTAGAGACAAACAAGCCTGTCTTCCTCCTTTAAGTGATCATTCATGCAACGAGGGGGAGGGAGGAGGAAGGAGCAACAACTCTCAGCTATACAGACTATAGCAAAACTTTTGATGTCTTGTAAAATTTCCACAGTAAAATATGACTATACTGTAAGTTCATCTAAACCACAGGATTTTTTCCAGTTGTGCACCAAGTGTACTCTAAGAGTACACAACAAGCCTTCTGAGTTTGGCAGCCAGCTATCACCCTGCCATTATGCAATGTTTTCATTAACGCTGATGGTGAAACTGTGTGTTTATACAGTTTATGAACAAAGCCGAGCTGGAAGACATTGCAAGCACCCTGTTACAAAGTCTTACTCTGTCTTCCAAACTCAATAAACTCCCGAAGCGACCAGAAGTCATTCGGACGAAGTTCAATAGAAGCAAGAGCAAAGCTCTGTACTTGAGAAAGGAAACAGCAGCCCAAACACGCAGCACGAAGCAGCTGACGAGGCAGCTGTACTGCAGAAACCAAAACGTGATGATATCATGGATCAAAGCCAGGTAACCTGATATGTTGTTACTGCAGAAAGGCAAAAAGAAAAACAAAACCAAAAAAAAACCCAACAACCAAAACCAACCCCAACCTCAAACATCACTCCAAAAACATTGTATGTATGAAAGGGAGATAAATCATTCTTCTCCCTGGCACCAGTGAAGCCTCGGCTGAAGAAACATGACGGCTGTATTTCAAGATGCTTCAACACTCCACTTTCAGAGTGGCAGCACAGGGAAGGTAAAGCTGAGCAGCAGCCATCAGGATTTGAGTGACTGCATTCCCCAGCACAGATAGTTCTGAGAATGTGCTTAGAGCAGCCACTGTCCTTCCACACTCACACCCCACCTGATGGCTACATCCTGAGTGATGCTCGTGAGATACATCCTGGGAATGCCCCGTGCCTTTGCACGGCAAAGGAGTGAGTCCACATTTTTACCTGCACTTTCAAAGCTCTCTTCCTGCTCTCCCTCACCCACAAAACTGCTCTGCAGGTTTGCTATGCAGAGCACATTCTGTCTCCTCCATACTGCTCTCACATATTACGTGTTTATATTTGCAATTTTCCAACTTTCCTTCCTATAGAGGGAGAGAAGTACCTTACTTAGGGCCGGATTCCCATATTTTCTTCATTTCTGCCCATCCCTCTCACCTCCTTAAATTTAAACATCCTATAACACTTCCCACCAATAAAAATAGTTGCACATTTATATCTCTTCTTTCTTCTTCTGCATCACCCATCTTTGATGGGGATAACAGGAACCTTATTGGCAGTACAACAAAGGCTAAACCACACCTCTCCCAATGTGCCTGGGCATTACAATCCTCAGTGAAGTGCTGAGCTCAATTCTAACAACAAGAACTGCATCCTTCTACTCCAAATTGATTCTGATGTAATTTGTAAGAATGACCAAAACAAAGCCAACACATTGAATCCTGTTTAAAGCCTGCTTCTTCATGCTTTGCTTGGGGTTTGAACTCAGAGTCTTTTCAGGATTTGGAGGCTCTGTAGAGAAGCCCGTGGCCAGCTCAGTGGTCTGCTTCTCCTCTGCCCTTTGCTATGAATTTGGGACGACTGGAAGCAGGTGACTGCACACTTGACTGCTCGTGTCCTGTGCTACAGCTGCTATGCAGGGAGCAGCACATGTAAACATTTGCATGATTCGTGCCTCCTAAGAGTCTCTGTGGGCTGCATGTGGCATTCAGGCAGCACTGCCACAGCGCCCTTTGTGCATGCTATTGCTCTGTTATATTAGCACACAGTTAAGCTTAGAGGGATCCACTAAAATGGCTGGAGATACTCTCCCACGTTTGGCAAGATCCACGATTTATTTAAAGACTTTTGCCAATTATCTTAAAAGAATTTCAAGACGCAACTCCTGAAGGATTTGGCCCAGTTTGTGGTAAACACTTCACAGTGGATAAGAATCTCAATTTACTAATTCCCAGCTTAGGGGGGGGAAAAAAGAAAAAAAGAGCCACAAAAAAATACCCCAGCAACCTAATAACTTGCTTTCTGTACAAATTTGGTTCCCTCTACACCAGATTGGTTAAAAAAAGGCATCTGACCACTTATCATACAGCAACTGAAAATGTTTCCAGTGTTCTAACTCCTTCTGCCTAAAAATTAAAGAAAGGAATAGACAAAGGTCATGTAGATGTTGAACTGCTAGAGCAGAACGTTTTAAAGCAGCAAATATTGACTTGGGTTTTACCTGGCTATTTTGAAATATAATTTCACCCTGACAGAAAACAGTTTTCAAACTTCAGGGTCTGGTATTAAAATCTAAAGAGATTCTAAAAACAACCAGCCTTGCTGCAGTGCATGGTGTGAAGGTTTAAGCAGTTAAGAAACAAGGAGGAAAGTACGAGAAAGGCCCATTTCAAAACCATATTACTTAAACCCCATTAATTCGTGATTGCTTCTGTACTATCTGTGCTATCATCACACCAAATAATCCTTGCAGCATATACAGACAAGAAATCCACCTAAGAGCAGTCATTTATGCAGTGTCGCTATTAGCAAACATGTCATTAACAAACCTAATTAAGATGTGTATGTCACGTAAGTGTTAGCATTTAATACATGAATATCTGAGCTATATAAAAGTGTTTCTCAAGACGCCAAAGTGATTATAACAGAAATAGAACATGTTTTTAAATTGAAAGCAACCAGGTAACCAATAGAATCATCAAAACTTTAAGAAACACGGATTATTGTTTTTAATTAACATTCGGAATACTACGATGAGCCCTCATACGATTTTCTTCAAAAATTAGTCTTGCTTTAACTAACACGAATCAATAATCACTGCTCCTGTGGATCAAAATAGAAGTCATGACATACTTCCAACTCTAGGGGCATCAGCAGCTGTTGCTATACGGCAAAAGAGCTCAAGTGTTATAAACATATACGTAGACCGCCGTCTTGATTTTTCTGTAAAACCAGATGTCAGTAATCCGACAAGATGCAACCAAATAATCGTGAAAAATGTATATTTCACCATGCTTGTTATGAAATAACTCCATTATAACTGGGGAAAAAAGCTCTGTCAGTTTATAAAACAACCCAGATGTAAGTTATGGTTATTTTCAGGGTGTTTGTCAGCTATATTTGGACATTTCTGTACAGCTGCTGGCTTTGTCTGTCGATGCCCGATTTGCCTTTGACGGACTCTCGCCCCAGCACTGCAGGTCTGTGCTAAGGAGCCGGCTGTGTCTGACACACGGACTGCAGCATTCCCCCAGCAAAAGCACTTCGCCAGGGCGCTCGTCTCCCTTCCATCCAGCCGAGACAATGGAAAGCCGAAGGGCAGGCAGGACACGGGGCTGTAACCCCCTTCTCGGGGCACCTTCCGCATCCCACCGGCATTTCCCGACTTGAGCCCGGGCACCTGGATTCTTTCCAGCCCCCAAAACGACAGGGGAGGGGATGAGGAAATAGAGCGATAACATCGAAACAAAACACCCAGCTACGACTAATCCCAGAGACAAACAAACAAAAAGAAATGTACCGATAAGCCGTTTACCTCGTTCCGGCTTCATCTTCCCCGCCGCCTCAGCGAGGTCTGGCAGGGCCGAGGCGCTGTGCCGCTGTCCCCGCGGAGCCGGGGAGCCGCTGCCCCAGCCCGCGGTGTGAGCGGCGCTCCGGGAGCGGGCCCGGC
>VZRV01006684.1:143216-162164 GCA_013398115.1 Falcunculus frontatus | reverse complement strand
CCCGGGGCCGGTCCCGGTCCCCGCCCGCCCCACGTGCCGCACGGCGGCCAATGCCCCGCGCCGCCTCCCGCCCGCCCGCCGTCCAGCAGCTCGGTTGTCACGGCAACAGAGCGCGGCCGCGGCACGGCTCGGCACGGTCCGGTCCCGCCCGGGAGCGCGGTCCCCGCTGCCCGGGGACACCCCGTGCCCTGCGCTGCAGACGGCGCCGCTGGGTTCGTGCAAACGGCATCGTCCCTCCGCCCCTAACCCCCCCGCCGAGGGCTTTGGCAGCCAGGCTCCCGCCCCGGGCAGGGGAGCGGCCCCTCGCTCGCTCACTCACCCGGCTCCGGCGGGGCTTTCCCGCAGTGCCGCCAGCCGCGGGCCGTTCTTCCCTCTCCGCCCCGCACACGTGTGCTCCCACGCCGGCCCTGCGTGTGCCCGCAAGACCCCGAGCCCCTGACCGCCGGGGTTTAAATGCACGCGTGTATCGGCGGCCGCAGAGCGGCGATTCCGGGTGTGAAGTGCCCGCCGGGCGGGACGCTGACCCCCGCCCGCTCGCACCGCTCACCCGGGCGGCGAGAGGCGCTCGGAGCGTCCCTGGCCCGGGGCGTCCCTGGACCCCCGCCCTGGCCCGGGGCAGCGCCGTGCCCGGCGCTCACTTCACGCTGATAACCACATTGTGCGGAGGAACAATGGAGTCAGCTGGGCTGCGGTTACACAACCGCCTTAATCCAGCAGAAATTCAGGTTTCTCTGAAAGGGACGGGCCGGCGCCATCCCTCACGTCAGGCCTGGCTGGCAAAGCAGGTCAGAACCGGGGCTGCCGAGTGCGGACCCCCGCCCGTGCCCCGAGCCCCCCATCGCTGTAGACGCACTGCTAATGCACCACGGAAAACGGGGCAACAAACTGCCCTGGTGACAGGGATCCCACCTGCACCAGGGGCACAGATCTAGGCCGGCTAAAGTGGCCTCTAGACAGCAGAAAGAACTGCCTGAAAGGGGAAGTTGTGCTGCAGAAGAGCTGGAGTGTCAACATACAGCTCACCCGGAGACTGCAGCACGGCCAGGGCAAGCCCCATGGACAGCTCTGTTCCTCGGCTTTGGACTCGGTCAGAAAGACAGAGGAGACAATACAGTGCTCCTTGTGCTTTAATATGGTCCCGTAGGGGGGATGTACAGACACCACCACATCTCCAGTCATTACTCTAGTAATTCCCTGCACTGATTGCTTACAGACATCCCCATCTCATAGCCTGAGCCCTATGAGAGGCACTCACTCCCTACAACAAGGTGATTTATACATACACAAGTCTTCTGACCCCTATGTGTGGCCTAGCCCATTCCCCATTCCTTCCATTCCCCATTCCCCTGCAGATGTGTGTACATCTGGGTTCTGCACAGCCACTCTCTCCTCACAGCTAGCTGAGCAGCCACTGAAGGTATTGCAAAGAATGTAAAATTCCAGAACAACTCAGTTCTGCGCTGTTTGGCTCGTGTGACCTGCACCTATTTCCCTCTCTCATTTATCAGTTGTGTATCATTACACTGGGAGGGTGCTTCACAGAATAAACCGTGCAGTAAACACCTCTCAGTTCAGTCACGGGCAAGTGGGAGGTGCAGTGCTTTGATTTTACACTCCTAAGTACATGAGTGTCACTTCTGTTGCTGTGTGACTGCTCTGGACGTGTTTGGTAATTACAGATCTCAGAGCTCTCTGCCGGATGCGATGTAATTGCAAATGTGGCAATCCAGAATTATAAAAGGAAGAATTTGACTGAGCAATAAATACTGTGGGTGCATGCATATGAAGTTCAGCGTGACTACAGTGGGCATGATTCAGCCACCTGTCAGATCCTCCTAGTCATCCTAATGAAAAGTCACATCCTTTAGGACACTAATTGTTGCTGTAGGACACTGCAAATTAGTTTGTACCTTGTTCTAATATTGGTTTTACAGCCAAAACCAAATCTGCCTTTCTACTATTTAATTACAATTGTAGCTATTTAGCCAATAAGCTTCATATAGTATTTTTAATAGTTTCAAAGGTTTTAATCTAACTTTGGCACTTTTTATAAAACAGCTCGTCAGACACAAACAGACCCAACTTCCAGGAAAATGCTCCCTCAAAGTACTTTTTCCATTTTCTTAATTAACGAGCCAACTAGCTTCCCATTACCTCGTAGTTCTTAGGAGTTCAAGCCACTGGGAAGTTAGGTGCTGGCCTGAAAACCACTTATCATTAAAAAAGTTTTAAGGCATATGACAAGAGAAAGCCACATCTGGTGTGCAGTCCTACTCTATGGGACTGTGCAGGAGACTTCAGGTTCAGCTTCCCCTCTTGAGTCAGTGCATTCCTGGACCCTGAGAGCCCTGGGCATGTCTGAGGTACATCCTCCAGGTCCTGCTTCACTTCAGATGAAGAACGACTGCTTCCCTTTTGACCACATAGACACGTAATTGCTCTGGAAAAAAGCAGAACACAAAATTTAAAATTATCAGAGAGGTCTAATTATACAATATTCCATGTATAATAATAAAAGCAAAAAAAACTATAAACATCCCAAACAAATTTGTGGACTTAGTCTGGGTAAAACATCTAAAAATGTCCTTGAACTCATAATTTTCCTCCGAGTCACAAAAAAATTATAAGCACTGCATGAATACACAGAGAAAATATGGGATAAGGAGCTGCAGCCACGGGAATTTGCTCACACACACTTGGAAGTCTTGTGAGAGCAATGACAGTGCTGAAATGCATTTCTGACCTCAGGAGCTTAACATCAACTTAAAACATCCGAAAAGCACATGGTTGCATTACACATCACACAAAAGAAGGATTAGCTTAGGAACACAGACAGAACTTTAACTGCCCTCCCACTGCCAGGTCTAGACCAACACATCCTTCTGGGAGCACAGGCAGGCACAAAACCAGGTTTCTTATCCATTTCTGTCCTGTGGGTGATTAACCTCGCTGTCTGTACAGGTGAGAGCTTAGGCTGCAGCATCTGTGTGGACAGAGTGGATCTTGCACACACCGTGCATGAATTTTGGTGGCCGCCTCTTTCCTGGTGGAAACCTTGACAGGGCCACCCCATCTCCTTTTCCTGAAATGTGCCAGACCTTTATTTCTCTTGTGAGCAGTAACCACGTGTGAAACTTGTCTCAAACTGGCCACTGGATTTTCAAATGTGCTCACCTGGGGCAGCAGGACACAGTGGTGTCTTGTAAGTCGTGTTCTTATAGAAATTAGGTTTAAAAAGGAACCAAAAAAGTGAGATAAATGCATGGCTGTGTTTCCTTCAGCACTGTAGGCTTTTGGCACAGCCCCTGCAACCTGAAACAGAGTGTATTTTAGGTTCCATCCCAAGTGTCTTTTCAGCTTTAGCTGTCAGAGAAGTGATGTCTGATGCAGCAGATCAGGATTCCTGTGACTCCTGGAGACAATTACTGCCTGTTAGGTGATGTGGCACAACTGCTTTTGACACGGCTGCCACCTCTGGTACAGTGCCACCACACCTGGGAGAATATTACTGCAAAAGGATGAACATAATCAGAAATAGACTGGAAAGTACAGCATGCAATGGAACAAATTTAAAGTGTGCTATAAAAAAAATCTATGAAGAATCAACTATCACTTAATTGTCACCAGTAGTAACCACTTTGCAAAGAAATGAGTTACGTGCTCATAGGAATTTATTAGTTCATGACAACTAAAAATCCCTACAAGCTGCTACTGAGACCAAATTATAAACCCTTATCTTATACAGGTAAGTGGATCTGATTGAATGGAAAAGAGTTTGTCATTATTCTTTCTGAAGATCCCTATAGGCCCAACAGCAAGGACAGCCTGAGGCAATTGTCCTCTCTGTGTCTGCCCACCTTTGTGTTACACTGTCAGTTTCAGCCTCCAGCACTTATAAGTAAATATTTTAGCCCTATTGGTCTTGATTGAACAGCTTGATTTAAGTTTTTGAATAGCATCAACCCAATAAGATTTAAAATTACATTAGGAACACCCAAACTGCATTTCCCATCCTTACAACTTTCAGGTGACCTGGCTCATTATGTCATGCAGACAAACACGAGTGTCATCAGGCAGTGCTTTCAGAGCTCCTCATCTTGCTTTGTTCCACAATGGTCTGGGAGGCGAGAACACCTTGCTGGTGGATGCTGCAGAGGAGGTTTTGTTCTGTGTTCATCCCCAGCCCATGCAGAAGTTCCTCCACAGAGCTACTCCCAGCCCTTAGGCCCCTGTTACGTTTGTGGCTTGCCTCAGGATCAAAGAGAGGAATTTTTCTATCTTTTTGGGTCCCCAGACACACTCACACAGCAATGTCTGCCAAGATGGAATGTGCTCATGTTCTAGAGTACGAGGTGATGAATGCTCTGTGCACGGGGTGCAGGCTGATACCGTTATGCTTTGGGATGGGAAATTCACACCTTCAGCCCAGGGTGTCCAACACACCTGTAACAATACCAGACATTTGAATAAAACAGTCTGATTTTCAAAGCAAAACTCACCTCCAGCTCAAACTGACTTCAGCAGAATTTGTCACTCCTGCAGTGTTTTTAAAAACCAGCCCACCTCTACTCAGGTTCCTAATTATACAATTAGGCACCTAATTTTAGATACTTATTTTTGAAACTGTTGACCCATGGGCTTGATTCTCATCTTGTTACATCAGCTCTCCCTGGTGAAAATGCATCAATTAAGACAATGGAGTCACTTCTACAGGAAGCCTGTCCCTGTCTGGAAAATCGGGATCTGTGACAGAGTAGGAGCAGCAACATTTTAGTTTTCTTTCTTAGAAATACACAAAATAGTGTTAAATATTTTGAAGAGAGTAACAAACATAGAAAGTGCAAACCAACAGGTGCTTTACTGTTAGACCTTGTTGTTTTCTAACTTACAGGGATTTTTCTTTCCCTGCAGCTCCTGCCAAAATCCTCCATTGCTTAATTTCACGATTAATTGTCCCTTCCAAAGCAAAAACATTTAGCTATTATCATGTTCTTACCTGCTAAATTCACTTTTCAAAATCAGTAAAACGACATCTTGAGTTTTTTGTTTTCCTCTGTGTGTTCTCTCAAATTCCTTTATTTTCCAAGTAGTACTTTCTCACCGGAGACACAGCCAAGACTAAATTGAGGAGGAACTAGGAGAACAATAGAGAAGTAATTGCACTCCTCTCAAAAGGAAAGTTTATTCTCCTCACCAGAAATGATTTCCTGGACTCAACACTTTGCTACTAGACCTTGTTTACATACAGAGGATTCCTTTCGTTGGAAACAGCCCGGTCCATGTCCTGTGCTGCTCCTCAAGTTTCCCACGTCACATGGGATGTCCTGTGCCTTCTGTACTCTTCTGGCAGCAGCAGCAGGAGCTCAGCACCTCTCAGGATGGAATCTCTTCTGCTGCCACTCTTCCAGAGGCTGAGCTCCAGCAGGCACTCAGGCTTTCTTGCCAACAGAAACCGAGCCCTTCCTGCACGTCTGTAATCCACCTTGGGAAAAGTAACTTGCATAATCTCTCCTCTATTTGGAGCAGCTCCTGAACTGATATTTCATAAACTTTGCACGCTTCTTCAGTAGTTGATCTGTGATGTGTAATTAGATACCAGCTCCAAGTGAGAACAGTGCAGTCTCATCTGAAGTGGTGACTGGTAGCAATGGAAATACAGAAATATGATGGTAAAAGCAAAGAAAGGTTCTGCTTTACAAAAGTACTAATGACCCGTTCTTTTAAAATGTCAATCTCAGCAGACACCTACTCAGTAAGATCATTAAGTTTAATTGCATCAGCACTTGACTAATCAGGCAATAATGCACTGAAAAGTAAATGATTGACTTGTGAATAGTTCATCAATCTCTGAAAGAGGGGAAAATTATTCTCTTCTACACAGATCTTTTCTGAGGCTGTAATATTCATTCTAGAATGAAAGAAGGTTTTTGAAATATTTTTTCGATGTTTTTTCAAGGGGACTGTGCAAGTTCGCTGATGAATGCTAATGTTACACAATGTTTACCCAGGACTAAGCTTGATGGAAATATTAATCAGAAAATATATAGGTTTCCATACTAAAGTTGAAGGTTTTGTAGCAGGCCCTGACCAGAAGCTGGAGATGGATGTTTGCCAAGAGAAACAGCAAGATATTGCCAGCAGTAGGTTTGGGGAAAATGGAAGCACAAGAGCTGTTTTCAGTCCAGGTCATCTCTCTCCTCTCATGGCTCTGTTTACGTTTGAGCAGGTACATCCAGGAGCTGTGCCCCAGTTGCTCAATGCTGTGATCCGTCAGCAATCCAAGTACCCCATTTGCGTTATTTTCATTAATTTCAGTGGAAAGTGAGTGCATAACACTTGGAAGGAGGTGATTGGAGTTTTGCAATGCTGTTTTCCTATTGTTAATGAGTCGATCTATCTTTCAATAATTTCCAAAGCAGCGGTGTGGAAGGAATCACACCAAATTAATTGCTGCTGTGACTCCATCTGGTAGGAGTTCACAAAGTTCAGCTTCTGGTGCCTCTGCCAGCCCTGTTTACTTTCCCTCTCCTACCGCAGCAGCTGGGTCATGGCTTTGCACTGCCCCAGTTTGGTGGCACGTCCAAAGCTTCTGCCCCCCTGGCAGCTCCTGCCCCCCTGGCAGCTCCTGCCCCCCTGGCAGCTCCCTCACCTGCAGCAGGGCTCAGGCTCACAGCCTTTGCCCTCAGGTGCCTCCCTGCTACCAGAGCTGCTACCACAGGTGTTGCTTACCGAGCTCCTCTCCAGGGCTCTCTGCAGAGCCACCATCCTCTGTCAGCCCATCAGGAAAGGCTTTGGAGTTGCCATTTTCAGGAGATGCTCATCCTCTGTCAGCCCATCAGGAAAGGCTTTGGAGTTGCCATTTTCAGGAGATGCTCATCCTCTGTCAGCCCATCAGGAAAGGCTTTGGAGTTGCCATTTTCAGGAGATGCTCATCCTCTGTCAGCCCATCAGGAAAGGCTTTGGAGTTGCCATTTTCAGGAGATGCTCATCCTCTGTCACATTAGTGCCCGTTTTGCAGAGGGGGCCAGCAGTGGGGCAGAGCCAGCGCCCCTCCAAAGGGCCAGCTTGTCACACATCTCACCCTGCAGCAAAGCTGTGCCAGCGGGGACAAAACTGACACAGCCAGCACGTGCACAGCCCACTGAAGGATTGCTGCAGCCACGCTGCCGGCTGTGTTGAAATTGCACACAACTTTCCATGGGCACTGTAAATGAAAAGGATAATTCATTTATGCAGAGAAGCAATTACCTTGCTGGAACAACAAGTCCAACCTATGGTTCCACCCAGGCTAAATTAAGGCCACAACTCCTACTGGACTTATGAGAGTAGGGCAGGAAAGTAGCACGTTGTTAAATACAAGATAATATTTAATGTGACCCCATGCCAGGTTTACAAGAGAAGTTGTGTATCATTTACTAAAGCAGTCAGTGAGTTGGGGCTTATTAGGTAAATGTCAGAGCAGTGGAAAACTGCCATGGCCTTGTTCTAAAATTTTAATCACAGTTATTAGCCATAGTGCATTTAATATATTCATGGCCATTTAGTGGCCTGTACTACGTGTTAATAGTGAAGACTGAATGGAAATGGCACTGAACAGAATGTGTTGCACAAAGCATCAGGGCTGATTTTTTTTCAATATAGAAATGTGAAATATACCCAGGTTTGGGTTTAACTGGTTTCAGATTGTTATGGGGTTTTTTTCCTCAATTTTTTTAATATCAATCATTCCCTAAAACTCCACTCATGAGCTGCTGTCCTGTAACCCTGTGACTATCGTGAAGAATGCTGTGGTTCACCTCACTTGTTGGTAAGATCAGTTCTATCAGTTCTGGGCCCAGCTCCACTCCCTTCATACACCAAATTCCCTTGATACACACAGAGCCTGTGTCTCTCACCCCAAGCACAGTGTTTGTAAGCTTTACTGTACCTAAAGCAAAACAATTGCTATTTCCAGGAGTCTGACATCCTCAAAGCGAGAGCATAATAGCAACTATAGCAAAAAAAGAGCATTAAAGCTGAATAGTGAAAGTCCTGATTGTGCTTCACTAGGTGAAAATAAATAAATAAATATATGTACATAAGTCTCTCTGCCAGATGTCATCAATAGTGAAATCCTTGCCATACGCAAAGGTCAACTCCCCTTCATACAGAAGCAACTAGAATTTCATCTCAGGCTGTGCTGGGTAGAACTTTCTCTTCTACTTTCACACCAGGTCAATTATAATTTTAATCCTTACAGTTGATTTATTCTCATGTTGCATAATATTATTTGAAGGGGAAGGGAAGCTTACATTCCTTCAAGGAATTTAAAGGCAATAAAGTACAGTATGTACACTAAAATAATGAGTAAAATTGCAGAAAGTTATTAAATTGCTCACCTCTGGATGTCAATTAGAACTCAAAAATGAGAGAGATCAGCATACACATTTATAGTGGAGTCAACACTTCCTTAATTAGGCTGGGTACTTTTTTCAAACTAGCAATACAGTTGGAATATTGTAGCTGTATCTGTGCTCATATTGCTTTTGGCTCCTTCTGAATTTCTTGGTTAATTTATTTCCCGTTTAAGTTGTTTGAGTTTCTTTCTTTACACTAAACATGAGCAGCTTCACTGCCTGGAAAACACAGAGCCCAATTGTTCTTACACCAGTGCAAGTCAGCAGTGATGCCACCAGTCCACAGAATTACATCAACGTAAAGATGACGTCAGAGAGAGTAACCAAAGCCCTTGTTTCAAAGTTAATTTAATTGGTTTTGTTCAAAACAAGGGAAGATGAGTACAGAGAACATTTGTTCTCTTTCTCAACTGAAATGTCAAAGAATCGCTGCAGTTTTGGCATCTGATCTGTGTGGGATTTGCACACACGGATCACGTTTCCAAAGCAGGGCCCTGGTCACAGCCCACCACGATAAGGGTCCATTTCCTCGATGCAGTGTTAAGGAAGGGGAGGGTTTTGCTCCTCCTCGTTTGCTATTGAGACTGCTTTTTCCCCCGTCCAGGGCCAGTAGCAAACTGCCACCAGCTGTCAGTGACAGAGCTCCAGCAAGGAACACGTGGTGCATCTAAAGCCACTGCCCAGCTTGGATTCACCAGCTCACTCTGCACATTTACTGCTTCAGATTTTTCCTTGTCTGGAAGGAACACCATAAGGCTTGTAATATTTTCCCCTCTTTACATAAATAGATATATTGCTTATGAAAAGGGGTTCTGGTTTGCCTTAGGAAGCTGCTATAGATCACAGCATCTTTAGGACTGTTCTAACTTACAGCAGGGACCTTTCTGCCATAAATCATGTCAAGTCACTGCATCCCCTATGTCTCTGGTCACTGCAGCAATGAATCATCACCCCTGTTTTGCTATCAGCCTTCTGGATCCACCTCCCTTATGCTCAAAAACCTGGAAGCCAGGTCCTCACTGCAATGGAGCAGGTGGCAGCCGTCCCTGCCAAGGCACATTCAGCTGTGCACAGCAGAGGTGAGAGGCAGTTTGGGCACAGAGGGTGCTGCCAAGGCACCTGGGAGCTGCCACCAGCACTGTCCCCGCTGTGCCACGCACACACCGAGCTCCACCGGCTCTGCTGGGCTCAGCCTGCACCCCGGGATCTCCCCCACTGATGTGACCCTCCTCCAGCTGCACAGCGGGCACCCAAAGGCTTCACCTGGCAGCGCTTCCAGGTGGTTGTGTAACGCTGTCTCGACAATGCTTGTAGGGCATTAGCAGGGATTAAGCCTCCACTCGTTGCTCAAGTCGGAGCCACGCGGTCTGACTGAGGTACCCTGTCCCTCCAGCAGCTTTGGTTTGAAACTCCTGATGGAGGGGTTTAAACACGGCATCCAAATTGAGGGGTTGTCCTTTTTTGCGTCATTACTCAAACACCAAAAGTGCTCGGGGTGCTGATCAGTTGTTAACATTCTTACCTAGCAAAGCAGTAGCTTGAAGTTTGTTTATAAAATAAAGCACTTGAGCTGCCACAGCACGAGAAGAAGCTACAACATATGTTGAAGAGAAAACCCAGAGATTTGCTCACACTTCCCCAGGGTGAGGGAAGATATATTTTCAAGGGAAAACAGTGAATTACAGATGAGAAGAAACTGCTGAATCTAGACACAAGAGTGAGACTGATCAGCTCTGCTCAGACAGTGGTGGTTCCCACTGGCCCCCAAATTCTGTTCTTACCCACAGCTGCTAGGAATTGCCAGTTCAGCACTGCCCTCAGAACTGTGGAGCTGGAGAATCTCAGGGAGGCAAGTGTGCATTTCTTCTCTCTTTAGGTGGGAGCTAAACAGCATTCCATCCTTCTGGAGAATTTGTGCAGAACTCCCAGCCCACGTCCCGTGCCAGCCATCATAGCCCCCATCTCTGCTGAAATAGAGGAAAACATGACTGAACATCTGCCTGGCACACCTAGAATCTACAGCTCTAGCAGGTGCTGGAGGCTGTACACACGTGGCTTGGTTGTAAACTTCCTCCAGCTTTGTCTCCATCCCCAGCCAGGGCAGGTGGTGGCCACTCGTGTCCCTGCTGAGCCTCCCCTGTGCCCCAGCACAGCCCCGGGGGTGGCACTCACTGCTCGTGCCAGAGGACTTCAAGGAGGCTGAACTGCCAGGGGAGAGCTCTGCCAGGTGTGGAACACTGGCTGCTTTATGCACAGGGGTGGGAAAGGCAGTGTTTACCTACTGAAATAGCTGGAGTTTAATTATTTATTTTTCGTGGCACATAGAGTCTCTGTTGAGTAATGAGACTCCATTGTGTGCCAAATGCAGCAGACAGAGAAGAGGAAATGTTATTTCCATGAAGAGGCTGTATCCTGGAAAGGCAGGGCACAAACACATAAACAGAGAAAGGAGTTGCCAACGGTCATATTTTAAAAAATTAAACAAACAAACAAAAAAATCACTCATTCATGAGTTGCTATTATTGCTTTTTCATGTACTTTAGAGATTTGTTAAAACTAATTTTCATTGTAATAATTTTATTAATTAAATAAACAGTAAACATAAAAATGCCAAAGGAGTAGCTATGATTCTTGATGTTTACTCTGTGTTAGTTCAAGTATTGTCACTGAAAGAAGACAAAAATAGGAAAAACATTAAGTTTAGTCAGAATACAATGTTCAGAACTCTAGGCAGGAAATGAGGATTCACAGCAACTACCAATGAAGAGCTTCATATTTTCAATCATTTGCAATTTATCGGGGAGATGGTTTGAAGCAGCACTTTCTCACTCACCTTGAGTATCTGTTTTTACAGACATTACAGTATACTTGTATGTCAATGCATGAAAAGACAGAGGTTAAAAATACCGAAAATACCAAAAATACCTGTGTTAGCTGTGCTGAAATCAGTGAACCTTAAGGAAAATGTGTGTTGCTTGTAATACCCTGTCCTGAGCAGTGCTTTCAACATGTTTAAATGCAGAAGCACAATTAGAGGGTTTAAAAAAGCTCCACCCTGCCCTAACCTCTCAAGGCTGGCTTCACTCGATGGCCTCTCCTTGGCAGCAGTTCCCTTGTCTTCACTTAACCCCCGCTGCCTCTGGGGTCAGATCCAGATTCTTCTCAATCTAATGAAGAAAATTGAAATAAGAGAGCGGTGTAAGAGTACAGTTTGCTAACTTACCAAAGATCAGAAAAACTGAAAAGGGAATAGCAAAGGCCATAAAAAACAGTGAGGCATCAAAAATAGATTACTGGAGAAACAGCCCTTTTCCTGTTGCTGCTCTGAAGACACACACACAGTCTTCAGAGTCTTCCACTGTCTGCTTTTGCACTAAAATGCCTTAAAACCTCTGCCTTTTCCGTCTTTTCAAGTTTGGATTTGTCATCAGGTGTTAGCAGATTACATGGACCACAAGTCTCCTAAACAGCCTCTTTTTGTTTATATACATTAATTGATCCTGCTGTCAGCCAGAGGGAGATGCATCGCCAGTAGGATAATACATAAAGCTAAGTGCTGTCTTGCTAGGGAGAGTAGAATAATATTCTGATTTTTATAGCACCTTTTCCCTAAAGCCCTCCAGGCACTTTACAAGGAAGATTGAATTAAGCTTGTCAGCACTCCATATGGGAAGTAAATATTTCTTTTCTATGGTGGAGAAGGGAAACTGAGGCATTAATATTAAGTCCCCAGCAAAGGATTTAGCTGCATGCTTTCCAGCCCTTTAAACTTCTCACATGATTTAATTAAGCACACACTCAAGTGTTTTGCTGGAATAGTGCCTAAGAAAAATGCTACAAGCACAGTGCCAACGCAGGCTGCAGCTGGGAACCACCACGGGCTCCCCATCACTCCTTCTGTAACAAGAGCCTTTTTCTAATCTGCTGTTTTTCTCAGAATTAAGATCACATCTTTCCAGTCCCACCTACATGGTGTGTTGTTGCCTGAGCCTGGATGAGTCCTGGGATGTGACATCCTGGGAGACCTCTGTGTCCCAAAGCTGCTGTTTGGTGCCTCTTCAGCCCTGCTTTTCCCAGCTCTGCCTTAGCTCTGCTCAGATTTGCCTTTCCATCTCCAGTTCGGCTGCTGAAGGGACAAACGAGACCTTGGGTTCTGCTGAGGGCTGGCACTCAGCTGGAGGCCTGTGGCATCTCCCTGGGGAGCAGCATTCCCACTCTGTACCCAATCACACAGCACCTTGGGGCTGAAATCCCTCAAAAACTGGCAGCAAACCTGCATCCGAGCACCAGATGTGCTCTGTCTGCCCTCACTTCCCTGAAGGGTCTAAGGGCTGACTGCAGGAGCCTGGTGGGACCGTGGAGATGCAGAATTCACAGCTGTGTGTTCATTTCAGGTGCTGTCACTCTCTCCCTCATCGTGCCAATGACCACACTAAGAGCCAAATAAAGTGAACTTGTTTCTGTCCCTTATTGCACACAACTTCCTGCAATTTAGTGTTTGCCAAGTGAGGTACAATGTAAAAAAATTAGTGAAACATAAGAAAGGAGCAATCTAAAGCACTTCTAAGGTCAAGTGCCTTTGAAAAGCAGGGCTGTGTAACTCTTGAGGGATTTTAAATCTGGTTTTAATGCATGTCCTCATAGCAGTGACCCTACATAAGCAAGCCTGACATCAAAACAACCCTTTTAAATTAATGTACTGATAATACATCATTACTAACATTATATACACTCTAATTAAAGAGATAAGGAACATATAATTTCTGTTAGAGGTGAATGAGCTAATTACCCTGGGTAGGCCTCCTTCAGAAGTGAGTGACACTAAAAAAGCTGCCAACACCCAGCTGATGCAAAGCCCACTAAAATTAGTTGAAAGATGGGTCACACTCAGCCTTGCTCTGGCCACTAATTTCTCCCTCCAGAGGATCATGGAAACTTGCATCAACCTGAGAAAACTATTATTAACCCCAAACGTTGATATCACTAAATAAACTCTCAGATATCGCTGCATTGATTTACAATCAAAAAGAATTGCAGCTGACAGAATTTGGCATGTCTTATGTGCCCTCTGGTTCTGAAGTTTTCAAGGATTACCACCATGATATTTGTCCTGACTTTCACAGTTCAAAGCATCATCCCAAGTGAAAGTTACAGTTCTCATTTGTCTCCCTCTAGCTAGTGGGGCTTTCCCATGGCATGGAACCCTCCAAGGACAAGGACAGATCACCAGAAACCACCCTCAGGGAACCCAAACCTGGCTCTCAGCAGAGAGAAGATGAGCCAAGGGTTTGGGGTGCTGCCTTTTCATCACGACACGAACCCTCACGCGTTATCTCATGGATTGTCATTTCTACAAAAATCTTTCTACTTTGCTTTCTCTATCCACCCCTTGCCAGGAGCACCTGGGCCCCAGCTCAGGTGTGTTCTGGGCAGCTGCCCAGGGCTGATCCCCAGCCCCTGAAGCCTGGCAGAGCACCCTGGGGTGTCTGTGCAGTCCCAGCATGGCCAGGCTGTGCTGGGAGCTGGCCCTTCCCAGGCTGCTGAGCTCAGCAGTGGGAATGGTTGGTGTTTCCCAAAGCAATCACAACGGCTCATTTGCTATTTTCAGTGACTGCTAAGAATAGGACAAATTTTCTCTTATTCCTACAAATCCAGCAACCACATAGTCTTTCACTACCATAAAGAGTAAAAAAATGCCCAATTCAGGATTTCAATTAGATCCAGGAAACCTCTGCTGTCTTTTCCTGTATAAAAGATGTTTTTAAAATAAAAGACAGTTTGAATGTGGCTCTACAGTCCCAAACTGCAGCCCTAGATCTGTCATTAAAAGTGTCAAATTTCACAGAGGTTTGTTTAAAGAGAAATTACTGAAGTTATTTGTATTTTAGTAATCTGTCTAAATGGAGCCAGGATTTGTCCAGACGGGTGGAAGTGAAAGGGTTGCAGTGAGGAGGAGGGGTCCCTGTGGGCTGTGGGCAGAGCTCTGCCCCTGCCCGAGGGAAGAGCAGGGATAACCAACCTCAGCAGCACAGCCCTGGGTGGTGTCCGGTCCTGTCCCGGCTGGGAGACAGCCGTGGGGCACTGAGTCAGTTCTGCAGGCTGCTACAGCATCTTCCTTTTCATCTTTAGTTCCTTTTTGTCGGTGCTGTAAGAACATTTTTCTCGGATGAAGTTAGAAGGTGGTCAGCTTCAGCACTTCACCCTCCCACTCCACTGGAAAAATTCTCCACAGTTCACTTGGCAAAAAATCTGCTTCGCTGAAATAGACAATGCCCTGCCCCTCGTTTGAACAACTGGGGACTTCTGCAAATCTGCACTCGCTCAGCCTGAGCCTGAAAAAAACACTGCAGCCTGTTCTGCCTGCTTTTGTGCTCCCGCAAATGATTTAAGATTTTTGCCGATGCAGTAAATCAGAAAACCTTCCTATTGTGTGTGTTCATCCAAACTTGTGCTCACCTGACAGCAGCTCTTGTTCTCACTCTCAGACCTTTGCAAACCAATGATTTGCTTGGAACATTTTTCCAATACTCTCTTAGATATTTTAATTACTTTATTTGATACTAAACCTGTTTTACAAGTGATTGGGAAAGAAGAATTAAGCAACAGTATCCAAAATCCATATTAAAATTGCAACCTCCCTTGTAGTATCTGAAGCACTCAGAGACAACTGAAGGTTTTCAGAGCCTGCATAGCAGCATGAGCTTGCTCCTACATGGAATTTCCCTAATTCCTCAATCAATTACCTGGAAAAAGCGGCCATTTTAATCAAAACCCTAAGGGTAGATGAAATCATGAGAAAACACGAGCTTTATTACAATGGATATTGACTGTAACTCATTAAGATGTTAAAGTATTGACATCCCGTTTGATGAGAAAAATGTCTGATAGCGAGTGTACATAACTGTGTTCCAGAGAATGCCGGCATCAACACATCATAATGAGTAACTAATGATGTCTGTGGCCTAACGAGGTGATTAAAGCAGTATCCTTTGATCTGTGTCACTGACTTGATTTAATGCCAGGCCGAGATTGAATCTCCGTGCACCACTGGGGAGATTCAAGTAATTTGAGTAATTCACTTGCCTTGTCCCTGCATCACCAGGGATATTTGTGATGAACACAGTGGCTTCTGTAGCTGAGTCACCCCGGGCAGCACACGCTGCCAGGGAAGGGGCTGCTGCTCCCTGCCCTCTGCAGCCCCTTGCAGGGGCATCACTGCTGGGAGCAGGGGTCTCACACAGCCTCCTGCCGCGGCCATGCCTCTTCCATCTGCCTCACGGCACCCTCACACCACCCCTGGCAGGTTTTGGAAGCATCCTCCACCCCACAAAGCTCGGGTGAGATGTTTTGCTGCCTTTCCCCCGAGCACAGCAGGCAGGAGTCACCCTGTGCTGGAGCTCAGGGCTTTGTGCCAGCCACGTGCTCCACATCCCACTCAAACCACCGTGCTTGTCCAGCAGGATAAAAGCTCAAGCCCCTGTTCCTTGGGACAGCAAACAGCGTGCCAAAAGCCCGAGCTGCAGGTGACACCAGAGGCATGAAACCTCTGACCAGGTTCACAAAGTGGTGTAGCCTGGCCACCAACCAATAGCCCTTTCCTCACAGTGAAAAACCTTCTCACCCTTACCAGGGGAAGGGCTTGTAAACCCTGTCACATCCACGACAGCAGCTCCTTCAAGCAGCACCTCCCACCTGTGGAGACAGACCTTGGCTGAGCAGCGTTGCCCTGGGGAGAGAGTTGTTAAGTCTGGGGTTGTATTTTCTTCATGAGGCTACCAAAACAAAAGCATGGCCACCGTCAGCCAAGCCAAGGGTTAATTTCTGTGGTACAGGGGACAGCTGGGTGCCCAGGGCAGAGCACATGGGCTGGGTGGGCATGTGGGCTTGGCACTCCTGGGTACTCTCTCCACTGCCAACCACTTCCAGCTGATATTCTGAGCAGCGTGTGGTTTATGTATGAGCAGCCACTGTGGATTCATCTACACCAGGTGCTTGTGCCTTGCATTGCAGCACTTCTTCCTAACAAAGCCAATAACAGCGATTAATTTTCCCTCCCAATCATCTTTAACCTTAAGCCACAATTAGTACTGAAAGCATAACTGAGACTGAAATTCTGGGCACCTCCCTCGGGCAGGAAATTATTTTGCTTGACAAATAGACCATTTTTTACAAAGGGCTTTTTCCTGTCCATAAATAACTGTGCTGGCTCCTAGGTGCAGGGGTGTGATAATGCCATCTCCATCCAAACAGGGGTTGTCACTGGGGAGAATAATGCCCCCTGCCCCGGCACAGGGGCTGGGCACTGTGCAGCCTCCTCTCCCCCAGCAGTGCCCTGAAAGGAAGAAAATGGCTCAGGACTCGTCCAGGCACTGTCCCAGCCCTCAGGCAGCCCCAGCAGAGCCTCCCCTCCCTGTCCCTGCCACAGGCCCCCGCAGCAGCACATCCCTCCAGCCCTGTCCCCTGCCTCATTACCCACCTGCCCTCCCCAGCCCTGCTGGAGGCTTTCAGTGCTTATTGGTAATTCATAACACTGACAGCAGCACTGCCCCATCCCACCCAGGGCACCTGAGCCATGACCCGCCTGCTCCTCCCACACATAAACACAGACCCCTAAAGAGCTCAGGCCTGAGCACCAGGCAGCCCATATTTCCCCCCAAACACACCAGATCTCCCCCCCAAACACACCACATCTCCCCCCTCACCAGGCACAGCTCCTCTGGCTGGGAAGGAGGGGTTGGCTCAGGCAGCCTTTATTGCCCTGGGCTGGCCTCATGCAAAGAGGCTGCAGCTGCTGCATCACCTGTGCTGCCCCTGCTGCATCACCTGTGCTGCCCCTGCTGCATCACCTGTGCTGCCCCTGCTGCCTGCAAGGGTGGGGCAGGGAAGCCTCCAGCTGCTGCTGCCTTCATCCCTGAAAGGGTCTAGGTGCAACTGAAGCAGGAGCAACTCCCCTCCCTGTCCTGGGGAGATGGTTTACACTGCTCTGCTCACTTTGCATTCTGCCAGCGCTCAGAAAATAAAGTTTGTGAAGCTCATTTTGGTGTTTGGGCTGTGGGTTTCTGTGATAAAACTCCCCTGAGGATGCTGACATAAACGGTGGACACACCACGGTTAAATACAGCTCCGGTATAAACATACAGCTGGGATTTGATGAAGTAGCTGGGAAGCTGTGCAGGCCCCTGGGCACCCCTGTCCCTGCCTGTGACTGGCCTGTCCCTACAGCATGGCCTGGGTGGCCAGGGGTGCCCGAGGACATGGGGCAGTGAGCCCCTGTGAGGGATGGGTGCATCCCAGGGACACGCTCCTGTGTGGACATTAGTGACCAAAATGACTCACATGAGAAGGAGATAAGGGACAGGAGCTGTGGGTAGAGGTCACAGCAAGGGGAGCTGCTGTGGCTGTGACAGGCTCTGCCCACATGCTGCCCACTGTTGTCCCCTGGCCCGTGGGATGAGAACCTGGGAAACACTCACCGTGTCTGCCTGACAGGCATCAACCCTTGGGGCATCTCCAGATTATTTTTTTAGAAAAAGCATTTTGCTGTGCCCCCTTCTCTGCCAGGTGAGGGTGAACTCAGCTGGAGCCCTCACCTGGCACCGTGGCCCTGGCCAGCACCATCCCATGGAGATACTGACCTGGGTCAGCACTGAGCTGTCCCAGGCCTGGCGGGAAGGAGGCTGCAGATGAGAAATCCCAGAGGCACTCCTTCTGGGGGTGGAGGACATTTCTGGCTTCCTGTCTCCCTTTGCCTTTGTGCTTGCCCTGGACAGGGGTTCCTGGTGGTGCTTTGGTTTCTGACACGGTTTTGGGATGCCAAGCCCAGGGGGAGGCCTCTGAAGGGATGCACTCGGTGCCTCTCTCAGCTTAGCAGTAAAAAGAAATTGCACATCAGGGCACAGGCTGCAGGCACTTCCAGAGATAAAATATTGTCAGCAGAGTCCAGACCATCCATCAGAATAAATATAGCTGATGCCATGATTTATGGGACAACGATGAAGGTTTAATCCTCCTCTCAGCAGTGCAACCTGATTTGCCACAAAACCCTGTTAAATTTTGTGGCACACGCTTCATCACTTCATTAGGAGATAGAGAGAGAACGGTTCAATGCATTCCTGAATCTTTTATGGCTGGGACTCTCCTCCCATCACTCCCGAGTGATGGGTAATCTTTCTGATCAGATCCCCAGGAAAAGACCCCGCGGGATTACAGAGTGCGAAGGCATTAACAACAGTGACAGGAAAGGAATACAATATCCCTTTAAACAATTAAATATTGATCCTGCAGGCCTGGGGTGGACTCCATCACACAAAAGGAAACACCTCTGCGAATTAGTTTGGTGCCATCCATACCCTTAGATGATATAAAGGAAACCAAGATTATTTGCTTCACTTATTTTCTTAATGTTTTTTCCCTCAATTAGAGAAATGCATCTGCTATGAGCTACACTCGCCCCTCAGATACTTGGCACTTGTCTTCCTGGAGCCCACTGGGATGGGATGGGATGGGATGGGATGGGATGGGATGGGATGGGATGGGATGGGATGGGATGGGA